>JAAEAF010007568.1:0-29997 GCA_011037195.1 Triatoma infestans | reverse complement strand
CATACAAAGCATTTACTAATGCATTGATACAAAGCAAATCCAAACATTTTCTTATTTTAGATTTAGATACCGACAAAGGAGTCATAAGGAGCAATTGCTAATACTTTTCTTATTTTAGAAAAACAAACAATACGGGAATTTAACAAACTGTACAATGCTAGAATTTATTGCAGGATTAAAATACTAGAAAAATTTAGAAATTGAATATAACTTCCACAGCATTGTCTCAACGCCGACAAAACAGGTAAAAACCCTTATTTCTTAGATATATTTCATTGATTTGCTTCTTGTTTAATAGAATAAAAACGTCGACAAAAGGGTGAAATAACAATAAGCATAGCCCTTACAAAAATTAGAAGGAATTCCAGGCACCTTACTTCAATAGGAAAGGATTTTCCCAGGTCAATTGGGAAATTTTAATCTTCAAGGAATTGCCGAACAATGGAAGTAATAAAAAAGGAGATATCTTTCTGCACCTGGTAAAAACCCAGTTTTTTATACTTACTACTTTCACTTTTAATTGTTTTTTGTCACATGTACCTTGAAGGGTGATTAAAATCAACACCCCAACTAAATAATTTTCTTTCAAATGGCCACATACATTCATATATTTTTTATTAATGCTATATTAATACTTGTTTACCACTAACAAATATTCGCTTAATCTATCTAGCTTTAGCACTTCGAATTCTGTCGACATAATCTGCAGACATTCATCGAACTTCGAATTATTAATTAAGTCTGCAGACATTCATCGAACTTCGAATTATTAATTAATTATGCAGACATTCATCGAACTTCGAATTATTAATTAATTATGCAGACATTCATCGAACTTCGAATAATTAATTAATTATTTATGAGCTCACACCCACATCTCCTTACGGCCGTATCCTAGCTGCGCATTCCTGCATTCCTGCTCGCAAGAAATCGATTTCGTCCACTAGTTATAAATTAATATTAAGTTTACATAAATTAAGCAAACGTTTCTATCAAGGCCTTCTTCGTAAAACAAATTTCTTCGTACAACATTATGCATAAAACAAATTTCTTCGCATAACATAAAACAAATTTCTTCGTGCAAATAATGCATAAAACAAATTTAGAAAACAAAATCATCATTGCACCGTTGATTCAGAAATCAACTAAAACAAATACATTAAATCATTGCACCTTGATTTATAAGACAGCGTATGACAACTCCAACCCTTGTTGGAAGCAAAAAAGAAAGTAATTTAATTCGTCTACAAACACAAAACAAACAAAATATATTATTCCACGAATGTATAAATTATAGAATTTATACAACAAAATAAACAAAACAAAATAAATAAAATAAAATAAAAATATAATTAAATAAAATCAAAATCGACAAATATAAAAATTTTAAACATCGACGAATATTGGATTATAAGATTTAAACATACAATCAACAAGCATCAACAAAGATTAATAAAACACTAAATTAAATCATCTTGATTCAAAGGATCTTCCATGGGAAAGGTACATTATCATTTCTTCCATAAATTGCTTTTTTTTCATCATGCATTTGCATACATTATCACTTCTTTGATAAATTCTTTTTTTTCACTTTAACAAATTTATTTTCTTCTTTTTCTAACATTCCTTTCTATTTAATTAATTTGCCTAAACACACACAAATTATTAAAGTTCCTAGAAACAATTGTATATAAATAAATATGTGTGTTTACAGCAAAAAAAAAAAGAAAAAAAAAAATTAATTATATATTTTATTATATCATGTCATATTGTATTAATTTTTAAATTTTACTCTGCATCTTTTACATCACATTTGTTTATTAATTATCTACTTCTATAATTGTGATATTTATCAAAAATCTTTTTCAATTGTATAATTTTCAATGAATTTTAAATTTATGCAGAATCAATCTTGAAATTTTATTTGTATTCATATTCCATTTTCTTAGAGTCATCTTTAAAAATGAACAGTGTTTATAGCCATTAGTTTTGTTACATCTGAATAATTATTAGAAGATATTTTAACAATTTAATCAAATCATTATTATTGTATATCATTACTTAATTAGGAAATAATTTTTTTTAACATTTATACCATAATCATGACGTTTTTCATTCATCTGGAAATTTTTAATTGTTTATAACCATAAGTTTCATTACATGGAAATCATTTCTAATTTTATATCGAAAATGAATCATGAATTATTTCAATTGTTTAATACTTATACTCAAGCGAAAATATTTATTTAATAAAAAAAAAATAAATTATTTAATCATTATTGTACCTTAGATTTAGTCAATTTTTATGTTCAATTTTATATTCAAATTTTTAAATTTTTAATTTTATATCGAAAATGAATCCATGATGCACATAAATTCAGCAAAACTCCTTGTAAATATACTTCAAACTCTTACATGATACTTAGTAATGGATTTACCAAGTATTTCAATAACATAAACAATTGACAAAATAAAAACAAAATGTAAATAATTTTAAATTTTCAATGGCATCTGGATTGCAAATATAAATAATTAATGGATCTCTTAATATTTCTAAACTAAAAATGCAGATCCAATATCATGTATTGAAATTATTAGTTTTCTTTTCTCAAATTATGTCAATAACCAATCATGTAAATATTGTTCTTTCAATGTACATATTTAAATTACTGCCAAAGACTGCTCAAAATTTAAAAAAAAAAATCTCTATGACAGACTTGACAACTCTGGCTTTCAAAAAAAAAAGCACAGCATGCTAGTCGCATGCTAGCCACATATGCTACAAATTTAGCAGCATCAACATCATCGTTTCAGCCCAAGCTACCAACGCTAATTTTTCACAAACGAAAAATTACTTCAGGAGGGGGGATGATGTAAGGGTAGTGAACCCCCACCACTCATCCACACTAGCGAGTGAACCCCCACCACGCATCAAAGAGAAAGAGCCCCTCTCGAGAGAGAGGAGAGGAGAGGCCAGTTGGATATATATACGAGAGACAGAGTCAAAAAGATATTCTGTTCACAGTCTCACACTTGAATTGTACACATCGTTAGCCACGTCAGTCAGTCTGTTCAGTCTTATAGTGTAAAGTATACAGTCCTTGGCCAGTCAGTCCTACATATATAGCAATTATATATACCGAAATTGAGGTGTATTACTATCAACATCTCAACCAAAACATCTCCGCCTACACCATTACAATATATTTACTCATAAACAATATAAAATGAAACACACAATTCACTTCAAAAATAAAAATACACCTGCCATTCAGCTGAGTGCGTATAATATTTAACTAGATAGATAGATAGATAGATAAAATTCTGTATTCATGCCAAATTACATATTACAGGTGAGATTACAAGTGATATTATTATTATTATTTTTTAATGCATAAAGGTTACTAAAAATATAAATAAAACATAAGTAAATAAAACCCACTTACAATCCATTCCACTCATTATAAATATATATACGCATACTATTTTACTCATTGATTATAAAAGACCTGATCTTTAACATCTCAACCACAAACCTGTACAATTTTCCCAATTGGTATTTAGACTTTATTACTAGCAAGGTTGACAAATCAGCACTTTGTGAGAGAAAAGGTTGCAAATGATACCTTCTAACCGCGTCGTACACTGGACGTTGGAGTATAATGTGTTCCATGTTTTCGGGCTCATTCAAGTTACAAACGGTGCAGGGTTCATTAGTATTGATTAAATGCGATCCACAATGTTTACTCCAGAGTTTGATTACCTTATCAGACGAAATTCTTAATTGGCTAACCAGCCTTATTTTATCTATGTAACTATTATAACATAAATATTGCTCCATGACACCTAACTGACTAATATTTCTATAAACAATGGTGTAACTTGAATTAATAGCTCTTTGTACATCGAGAGATATCAAATGATTTCTCCATTTCTCTAATAAATCTGGTAATTTCTTTGTAATATGTACAGCATCGTTACAATAGACAATATCCTTTTCACCAATAACACTGAGCCAAACTCGCAACTGTGAAAACCAATTCCATTCTATATTTCTATTCTCATTGTTGTCAAGAACCTTCAACCTATTAAAACACAATTTTGGAATTCTTTTCTCATCCATACTGACTATCCTGATCCAATAGGATAAACATTTTTTAAACACTACAACACTCAATGAAGCCCGCCCAGTTTCCAAACGCACCATATAATCAGGGGTGTTTCTTGGCCAACAAAACAGCTGCTTAAAGTATCTAACTTGAGCTCTTTCTATTGTATTAATATATTTGAAGCCCAGATTTCTGATCCATAAAGCAGTGAAGCCGAAACAATAGTATCAAAAAGTTTGATTTCCGGCTCCCAAGACTGGCATTTGCTTTTAACCAAAATGCTAATTATTTTTCCCATTTGTGGAATAGACTTATTTAGAAAGTATTCAGCAGCAACCTTATATCTTGTATTTGCACTAAAAGGAACACCCAGGTATACATATTTATTTTCAAATTTTAAGGCCTTGTTCTGCCAAAAAACATCTCTAAATGTTTTATATCTGTTTGATCTACTGAAAGGAACAATCCTAGTTTTTTCAGGATTCAAGGTAATTGAATGGCCACCACAGTATTTTTTCTAATATTTTCATTTTGTCAACAGCATCGCTCCAAGACTGGGAAAACAAAAGCAAATCGTCAGCAAATAACAGCATTGATAAATCTCTTCTAGAGCTTACACTTAATCCCTTAGCATTACCCCTTTCAAAATATTGAACAATATCACTAATATACAGTATAAATAAAAGCGCGCTCAAACACTCCCCCTGTAAAACACCCCTAGTAACGCCAATTTCATTTAAAAATTCCGAATTAACTTTTATAGTCCCACTGGCATTATCATATAGATTCTTCATAATTCTTATTAATTTTCCACTGAGCCCCAAAAAATATAATTTTTTCCACAATTTATCCTGATCTATAAAATCGAAAGCTCTTTTAAAATCAATAAAAATTCCTAAGAAATAACTTTTTTTAATCCTAGTATGAATATTCAAAAAAGCATTCAACTTAAACAAGTGGTCAACGCACCCCCTATTCTTTCTGAAGCCTGCCTGTTCTTCGGGAAATATATTGTTTGTTTCGGCCCAGGCGGATATTCTTTGTGCTGTAAGAGCAGTAAACAATTTACAAATGCAATTGACTAATGCGATTCCCCTATAATTATCTGGGTTAGATTTATCTCCTTTCTTAAGAGCATTGTAAGCTGAATTTTAGACCATAATTTCGGGACCTTTTCACTATCTAATACCATATTAAACATATTCAAAATGTAATGAGTCGATTCTGCATTTAAATTTTTATATATCTCTTGGGAACTTTATCCATACCAGAAGTTTTATTGTTTTTACATTGATTAATAACAGAGTGCAGTTCTTCCAACTCGAAATTTTTATCTAAAAACGGATCACAAGCTGAATAGAACGAATAATTGTCCCGAACTTTAGGTGGATAAATTGTTTTAAAGAATTCACTCCAGCTAGACATATCAATGCTATTTGTTTCACAAAATTTAAAGTCATAATATTTAACAATACTCCAAAACTGTTGACTATTCTGAATATTTGAAAATTTGTTTAACATTTCCTTGGTAAATTTACTTTTTTCCAATTTCACCATATTCTTATATAATTTTTTAGCAGATAAATAATCATACAGTAAATTATTACTATTTACGTCTTTTCTGTACAATTTATATTTACTTTTGACCTGCCGTTTCATATCTCTTAGCTCAGTACTCTACCACGGTTGTTTACAATTTTTTTTAAGTTTAAGAACACCTTCATACCTTTTTACTAACATTCCGCTAGATTTTACAGACTTATACATTGCTTCTAAAAAATTCAAGTACAAATTATCCACATTTCTACTATTATAATAAATATTATTATTATCAAGCAAATAATATTCGAAAAATCCTTTTTTATTATTGTCCCATTTAATGCGTTCATTGCATACCACCATCTGAGATTGAGAAGTAATGCCATTAACATTAACATTCAAAGATAATAAACACAACAAATGATATGAATTTTCAGAAAATCAATTACTTCAAAATCCCCAACAATATTTAAAGTTGCTAAATCTACCCAAACCAAATCAATAATACTATTCCCATTTGGACTTATATGAGTAAAATTTCCCAATGAGTCCGATTTACTTCGCCCATTACATACATAATGTTACGGGATTCCATCGTATCAACCAGGATCCTTCCTCGATAATTTATTTTTTCATCTAAAGCGCATCTTAATCCACTCAAACATAAACCCTCAAACAGATCTTTATCAAAACAATTTAAATTCCCGATCCTACAATTAAAATCGCCTCCAAATATTTTGTGAACATTACCAGTACAATTAATCTCCAAATCATTTAGCAACTGATCTAACGATTCTAAACAAAATTCTATGTCCGCGTTTGGTGACCAATAAAAATTTCCTATAATAAAGTCCTCACAATTTAGAGAAAATTTGACAATTAAATATAATTGAGACGAACAAACAGTTTCGACATCTTTTACACAATTATGAACTAAAATGACCAGGCCTCCACTTGCCCGCCCTCTAGACTTCTCTCTAATAGCGACACTGCTATATAAATTATATTCGTTTAAAAATTTCGGCAATGCAACCTGAGTGGATAATAACCAAGTTTCCATTAAACAAATTATATTAAAATTACACAACTGATTTTGTTCTTTTATATCTAATTTAAAAAGGTTCTGAAATCCGTTTATATTTAAAAACAAACATTCAATTTATTCGTTACACCACGTTGCACATCATTTTTAAAATTACCTCTCAATGCTGATGGAAAATTATTCTGTATTTGCTATGGAGTCTTCGTCTGAACAGGTTCGTTAACGCCTTCTCCAATATCTTCATATTTCACACCTTCAAAGCGCTTAATAAAAGATTCCAAAGAATTAAATTTCCGAGTAGTTGGTGATCCCTTAAGAGATACCTTCCTTTTATAATATTTAACTATATAATACTAAAGTGTAACCAATACTTTTAACAACTTAACTCTAACTTAACATAACTCTATTAATTTACAGTCCCATCTGATGACTCCCAAGGTTAGCGGTTAACACACATAGAAAGTGCCTCACGTAAGGCTTCTCACTGTCGCTTCCCTTATGTATGGGCCCAGTCAGTAATGGCTCGCCCCTCTGCTCCTCTCCTCGCCTGCACTTCACTCCCCTGGCTCGGACCGAGTAAAGTGCTCCTGTGGATGTACCGGTTTGATGAGAGCGGTTGATAAACTTGTACCATATAAAGTTATAATACTTGTTTCCAGGCCTCTCTTCGGCCGAAACTGACTAACAGACCAACCTGCCGCTTGCCTCTCTCCGCTATTATTCGAGCGCTCTCCACCCTACAGCTGCTTCTTCTCTTAACCACCACGGTTACATATAATCCCTCTTTTTCCAAAAGTGAAGTACCTCATAAGGACTCACTTTTATTAATTCTCTGCCCAGTTCGATTTTTGTATGTGGCGTTATCCTCTCCATGGTTGCTTCTGCTACTCGGTGCTTCTTTCCGACATTCCTCTTCCTCTCGTTGGGTTGGGAGCCGTGTAACCTGTATTCTATTTTGAGAAGGGATATCTCGGAAAAATAAGGTTAGTGGCCTTTGATGGTTAGTGTTAGGAACGGTTCTTATTCGAGGCCGTGAGTTGATCCTGACCGGAGTAGCGATTCCACAGGCGGCGACTGATCGCGATGTCTTAGCTGCTACGGTGATCGGTTTTCTCTAATTTCGGTACAACATTCCGAAAGCCAAGAGGGATCAGGATCCACCGATATCCCACTACTAGCCCTTTCCGTTACCTCCCCATTTTCACCTTCGATATAGGTGTTTGTTTTTGGCCATTCCTGTGCCAATTATTTCTGCCGTTCCCCTGAAATCGTTATTATTTCAAGATCCATTAGGTCCTCTTCGGAATTACTTCTACTCTCTCTCCACCCTCCGGCTTCCCGATCACTATTTCTCTCTGATACTTTCCTACATTGCTTGCTATTTCCCCTATTCTTCTTTTTGCTCCTCTTGGCCGGTATATTGTGATTTTAACCTATTGATGTGTGTATATAAATACCTCCCAAGGCTAAAGTTAACTCATTATTCTAAGGGGATAGCTTTTTGCTAACTCGATGAGGACCTGTCCAAGGGCGGTACAACTTTTTGGCGTGACCCTCTTTTATAGCCGGCTCTAACAAGTATACCATATCTCCCACCTAAAATACACGCATATTCTTGCCCTTATTAAAAATTTCCGTTCGCCCCTCTCGCATATCGGAATACCTTTTTCTTGCTATTCCTCGTGCTGTCGCTAGCTGTTCTTGTAATGTTTGAATGAAGTCATGATCACTGGTTTCCTGAAGTGGTATGTGGGTAAGTTCCTAGTGAAACTAGAGTTCTATATCCCGCCCATAAATAAGGAAATAGTGGCTATAGCCAATGGAAGAATGCCGTGTAGTGTGTATGCTAACAGGGCATACCGAATCCAAGTATCCCAATCTCTGCCATCTCTTCTCGCGAAGTGGGATATGGAATCCGTCAACGTTCTATGCAATCTCTCTATTAGTCCGTTATTCTGAGGTCGGTAAGCAGTTGTTTGTATTTTCGGAATACCCAGCACTTTGCACAAGGTTCGGAAAAAATCTGAAACGAAATTCCGACCTTGATCGGTCAAGACACACTTAGGTACTCCGTGCCTTAAAATTATGCCTTCTATAAACGCGTGAGCTGCCTTTTTAGCGGTCTGGCCCTTTGGGGGAATTGCTTCGGCATAACGTGAAAAATTATCTATAAATGTTAATAGATATTTATTTCCTTCCGAACTCTTCGGGAACTCTATGAGATCTAGAGAGATTTGTTCAAATTGAAACGATGTGATATATGGCTCACTAAGGGACTGGAAGTCCAGTAGGCGTCTTCCGCTGATTGCACAAATGACATTCTTTAACATAGTTCTTGACATCCTTTGCCATCCCGGGCCAATAGAATATTCGCTCTAATTTCCGTTGCCCTGACCAAGGAGTATCATGGTGTCCGCCAGAGCACTAATGCCTTCCAGCTTTTATTTTCTCCTCGGCGCATATACCAAATACCGTCCGGCCCTCTTGTCACATTTTCTTTATGAGATTCGCGCACTTCTCTAAATCATACATCCCTTTCTTGAGCTAATCGAAGATCGACGTTTGCACTCGATCTGGCTTGCTCTTCCACAGTACATATTGCGCGACTCAACGCATCAGCATTCCTATGTTACTTCCCAAGACGATGGACTACGTCATAATCAAATTCGGCCAATCTAAGTGACCAACGTGTTAGCAAAGCGGACGGATCTTTAAGATGCAGCATCCACTTTAATGCTCCGTGATCGGTAATTAGGGAGAACTTTCTCCCTAACAAGTAGCATCTAAAAAGGGAAGTGGCCCACACGAGTATCGCTGCTCCGTCACGCTCAATTGGCGGCTCGCGTACGCAATGGGCTCTCTCGTCCCTCTTGATTCTGCGAAAGGACAGCCTCAAGCGTTACTCCCGAAGCATCGTGGCAAGAATGAATGGTGTCTTATAATCAGAATATGCTAAAACCGCATCTGAACAAATTGCTTGAAAGCTACCTCCTGCATATTTTCACCTTTAAATCGAACGCCATTTCGCATCAGCTGTGTCAGAGGACGGGCCATGTCTGCAAAATTGCGATTAAATCGTCTATAATACCCGGCCAGTCCTAAAAATCTCGTGCCTTCTCTGGTTCTGGGAAGGATTTTACTGCTGAGATTTTCCTTCCCTAATACCTTTGCTGCAGACAATGTGGCGTAGAAGTACTTCGGTATGGCGAACCTACATTTCTCTAGCTTTACCTTAAGGTTAGCCGACCCCAGTCGGGCAAGGGCTAGATCCAGCCGCTCACAGTGTTGTTCTATCGTTGCTCCAATGACAATAATATCATCAAGGTATACTAGACATTCATTCCCTTTTAATTCAGCCAACAATTGGTCTATAGTACGCTGGAAGGTGGGCGGGGTATTGGCTAATCCGAAAGCCATTTTGCGGTATTCAAAATGACCGCCAATTGTGGTAAAGGCCGTCTTCTCACAATCACTAGGATATATCGGTTTCCGGTGGTAGCCCGTTGCCAGATCAAGAGTGGAGAAAAATTGACTATTACCTAAAGTTGGTGATCTTGTTTAATCCTGTGAAATCTGTGTAGGAACGGTATTCCATCTTCCCCTCGCTGGACTTCTTGGGAACTAAAACTATGGGAGCCGACCACGGACTCGTGGAAGGCGCAATAATCCCTTATCCAGCATCTCCTGCCAATGTTGATGAATGACAGGTCTTTGGTGATAAGGAACTCTAAACGGCCGTTTCGTGATTCACAGACAACCTGCCGCTTGCCCCACTCCGCTAGTATTCGAGCGCTCCCCACTCTAGTGCTGCTTCTTCTCTTTACCACCACCGTTACACTTGGAACCTAAACACATTTATGCCAAAAACATTTAGCCAAAACATTTTATTGAAAAACACTGATTTTTTTTTTATGAGATCTGAGGAAACCTGATAATTAGGTTTAAATTTAATCTGCCTTTTCCTGTTTTAGCACGGTACCACAGAAAAGCTGGCTGCCAAACAATGTAGTCATATTCAGGTAATAATCATGCTCTGAAATCTAAGGCACCAACTTGTAACCATGTACGTGCATAAGGCTCGGAGTTCCTTCGCCCCGAAGGAAGGGTGGAGTATAAGGCCTTACTTATGCGCGCCTTATGCGAGTACAAGTACGCGCATAAGGCGCTACAGGGCTCTAGAATTAAGAAGTAGGGCGAAAGGCGAGTGAGAGTCGGACCGTCTCCCCACTCCAGCAGTTGAGTATGAAAAGCTCGAGTGGCAACTACTATCGAAAGAGCTCACTAAAACCGTTTGCCGGTGAAATTGTGGGACCGAAAGTTTCCGATATCCGTCAAACAAGGCCTTTTAGGACATGTAATAACTTTCGATGAGTTTCGAATTTCTCTCTTTGTATATATATCTGTAAGTATGTTTCATCATATAACATTTTCTTTTGTAAAGGTATACCTTCCTTATTATTTTTATTATCTTTTGATTGGAAAATGTATGTATTATCGAACTTGCATGTATAGTTTTCATTGCCTGTTAGACTGCCTGAATGAAGAAAAGCTTGTCTCTACTGGTACGTAATTTTCTTTATCTCTCTCTTTATTTCTTCTGATTTTAATTAATTTTTCTTATTTAATATTGTTTTATTTAAATCATTGGCTGAAAAGCCTGGCGCCCAACTACCTGAATATCTGAGAAATTTTCAAAATAACCGGACCTCGTTATAAGTGGCACCAGATAATACATTTTTGGTATAATAATAAATCAGGCATGTATAAATTTTAATAATTATTCTTAAATTGACATGTATAATACATTATTAACAGCGTATTACGATTTATTAAGAAAATTTATTTTATAAATAAGTTCTACTTTATTCGAAATATTTAGTAGTTAGTTTATTAGAATAAACAGAAAGAAGTTAAAGTACGCTAGTTATCAGAGAACGTATATTTTTAAATGTTTATAACTATATATCTTCCAATTTTATACCTTCTTCCCCTTACCAAATGCCGTTTGCCGATCTTAAATTTGACGGATCGTCGACATGCAGTGCGGAAGATTTTCTAATAACCCTTGAGGAACGTCGTGCAATATTTAACATTCCGGATGCTACTCTCATGTCATTGCTTCCTCTAATGTTCACTGGTACACCTTTATTATGGTACCGCCTGAACAAATCTTAGTGGACAAATTGGGAAGAATTTGTACGAAATTTCCGCAACACATTTTTCCCTTTCGATTACCAAGATCGACTGAAAAAAGAAATAGATAGTCGAACCCAGGGTGATCAAGAAGATATTTCTACATTTGTCATAAATCTTCGTTCACTGATGAATCGTTTGAAAAAACCACTTTCTTCAGCAGAACAATTAGAAAAGATTTATAAAAATCTAATGCCTAAATATATTGAGGAAAGGTCTAAAACGTTTCGCCCTCCACCTCCTAAAGAAAAGTCCCTTTGCCCCGTTACCGCATACAAAGGACTGGGGTCACCCGAGAAGGCTTTAAATAAAACCAAACTAGAAAAACACTCCGTATTTTTTGTAGAGGCCAAACCATCCAGTACATTGGAGTCCCTTTGAAATAATTCGTCGCTTAAGGCAGAAAAGAAAAATCTTTCTAAAGATCGTTACCGCCATCCAACCTTTGTTGGAATTGTCATGATCTAGGTCATAAATACCCCAATTGCAAGAAGCCAAGAAAAACTTTATTTTGTTACCATTGTGGGAAACAAAAGGTTACTTTCAAAACTTGCTCGAATCGTTCACATCCAGGAAGCAGATCATGAGTCAAGGCTCTAGAGTCGACCATGGCTCGCGAAATGCAGACTCTACCACCTCTTCCATAACCTCAACCGGTTTTACTTAGAATCGTGGAGTTGGTTCTTCTTTGAATTCACCAACTAAAATTGTATCTGTTCATGCTTCTGGCCATTCTGATTCTCGATTTTCTTAGAATGTAACTCATTAAACTTAACTTTTCTGGCTTTAGTGGATACGAGGGCAGCCCAATCGTATCTCAACGCGGCTCTGCGTATCGTCTTGAACAATTAAGTGCACTTATCTCAGCAGTGTGACCTTACCCAGTTAGTATGGCAAATGGGATTGGGGAAACCGTTACCTCTACCACTACCTTATCGGTAACCCTTAAGGGAAGAATTGTTAATTTCCGCTTTGGATATTACCTTCACTTCCAATACCTTGTATCTTGGCTTTCAATTCACTGGCAGCCATAGACTTAGTACTTGATGTGGCTGGCCTACAGTGGTACTTCAAAGATATGCCTAACATTACTCACGCTTTCCAAGCAGCGACGTTTGATATGATCGAGAATGGTCTAGCGGGACTCTGCCGGCTTACCACTAAAAAGGAAGCTCACTTCGATTATTTGTTAGAAACGGAATTAAAAGTAAAACAATATAAATCGACAGGAATGACTACGTTAATTGAACATGTCATAAATGTCGCCGACCATCCCCCCAAAACGTTTTATTGAAAAACACGGATTTTTTTTTATGAGATCTGAGGATACCTGATAATTAGGTTTAAATTTAATCTGCCTTTTCCTGTTCTAGCACGGTACCACAGAAAAGCTGGCTGCCATACAATGCAGTCATATTCAGGTAATAATCATGCTCTGAAATCTAAGGCACCAACTTGTAACCATTTACGCGCATAAGGCTCTGAGGTCCATCGCCCCGAAGGAAGGGTGGAGTGTAACCAAGTACGCACATAAGGCGCTACAGGGCTCTAGAATTAAGAAGTGGGGCGAAAGGCGAGTGAGAGTCGGACCGTCTCCCCACTCCAGCAGTTGAGTATGAAAAGCTCGAGTGGCAACTACTATCGAAGGAGCTCACTAAAGTTTCCGATATCCGTCAAAGAAGGCCTTTTCGGACATGTAATAACTTTCGATGAGTTTCGAATTTCTCTCTTTGTATATATATCTGTATGTATGTTTCATCATATTACATTTTTTTTTGTAAAGGTATATCATCATTATTATTTTTATTATCTTTTGATTGGAAAATGTATGTTTTATCGAACTTGCAAGTACAGTTATCATTGGCTGTTAGACTGCCTGAATGAAGAAAAGTTTGTCTCTACTCGTACGTAGTTTTCTTTATCTCTCTCTTTATTTCTTCTGATTTTAATTAATTTTTCTTATTTAATATTGTTTTATTTAAATCATTGGCTGAAAAGCCTTGCGCCCAACTACCTGAATATCTGAGAAATTTTCAAAATGACCGGAACCTGGTATCAACTATTAACCCTCCTTCCTGTGTTTCATAATAATTCATAGTTTAAAAAAAAAATTGACCAATTAGAATTTGTTATAGTGGCAATATGAGTGGAAAAGCGTGTGAGTGTTTCATATCATATTTATTTTTTATATGTATTTAATGTAGATAGCTTTCATTATAAGCAATATTTAAAGTGCTAGGGCATCAATTTGTCAAAAATATTTCCTTTGAACGACGGGGAACTTGGCAAATTTCTGCCAGAGTATATTAAAATAAAACCATCCCTCCGGAGTAGAGCAGATTTCTGAACTTTATAATTGTATAGCACATGTAATATGATTGTGCGGACTTGATAACACTGTCTAGATAGAGGGCGAAAAATAAGCAAACTCTTATATTTGTATTATTATTACCTTGTTGAGCAGATTTCTGTATAAAAAAGATTATGACGTGTAAGCTGGAGGATTGCAGAAAAGTCAAACTGTATAGAAGAAATAAAAACAGGTGTATGAAGTGTGAGAAGAAGAGTGAGGGTTGACGCTGCTTCGGCGCCTGTGTCATACTTTGATGAGAGGCAGCAGTTGACAGCGTGTTTTCTGAGAAAAGTACAGTATAACCTGCCTCTTGTCTAAGCTATTTGGCCTTATATAACCTCTCTATCTTGCTTTTCTTTGGGTCAAAGGGAAAAAAGCAAAACAGAAAACTTCTTCTTGCTTACTGTTAGTTTGTATGGTATTGAGTTAGCCGGCCAAAGTTATACAAAAGTATCGCATTCACAATGAAGTCGTTTCTTGTTCTCTCTACACGCTAGTGTCGCTCTCTGCTTCTCCTACTCGTCTTTTTTGATAACATCGTATGAGTTTATAAGAGTTTATTTTATTTTCCTACATACGAGTATATATCTATATATATTTGTGTTTACGATAATGGGGCCGAGCTTGTGAGAATTTGCTAAAGGTATCTGGGAATCTCCTTACCTAGTAATCTAGTCTACACTGGCTGGCCAGTTAACACTGCGCAAGTCTTCCTGCCAGTCTGAGAGCTCCTATCATACCTATCTACACTCATTCACACGTACAACACTCTCAATCACACAGGCATCTTCATCACTAACTTTTCCTTCTACAGTTTCCCTTCCCTTCACAATTGTGCGCGGGCAACTTCCCATCAGCACAAAAGGAACAAACTTTTTCTTTCCTTCTCCTTAATGTCATCAATTATTCTTCTTCTCTATTTCTATGTTACTTTGTTCCATTCTTCCTTCCAGATAAAAAAAAACGCAATTTTTCGTGTTATGTTTATGTACAACAATCGATACCCATAGAAGTTGTCCTGGAGTTATCCTTGAGCGGATCATCCATTAAGAAAATCTAAACACTTGTCTTTCTCCTATTTTAAATTTCCTACAAACTTGGAACTTTTACTACGCTCACTTCTTTCTACCAATAGTCAATCATACTCGCCTTCATTACAGTCTCAACACCAATTATGTTCAAGGACTTCCCTTACGATTTTTTCTTTTTATCTAGAAGGAAGAATGGAACAAAGTAACATAGAAATAGAGAAGAAGAATAACTTGATGATATTAAGGAGAAGGAAAGAAAAAGTTTGTTCCTTTTGTGCGGGAGGGAAGTTGCCCGCGCACAGGAAACTGTAGAAGGATCCTTTCTTCTCCTGATCTACGTCACATTGAGGGTATAGTCAATCCCAGCGATTTGAAGGGGCAGCAGGTCCACCCCCGCAAATTGAAGAGACAGCAGTTCTGCTACCCCGGACAGTGTTGCCAGATCTATTCATTTTACAGTGTTGCCAGATATACTTCTTTTTCAATTATTAACTTGCACTATGGATCGACAGCAGGTCTACCTTATACCATGTTGCCAGATCTATACATTTTAGGGGCTTCTACACCGCGCCAGTGATTCATGGTTTAGGGGCTTTTACATCATGCTAGTGAGGCAACATTCATGGTTTAGGGGCTTCTTTTTTTTACACCGCGCCAGTGACCTTTCATTCATACACACAATATTAAATTCACTTAATTTTTAGCAAGTCATTTATGATATCGCTCATTTCTCTTATACCACCTTAGGACAGAGTTAGTGAATTACGTTAGACCGCCCTATCATGTATTATTAGACAAGAAGCAAACTGTTGGCGGGAAACGATCTTTTAACCTCGATTTGTAATCTTACGTCAATTAGCCCGGTTTTAATGGATTCAGACTGTTTCGAACTATCTGTCACAATAAGTAGCGATTTCTCTTTAAAATTCTGCACTGAAGATAAAGGCTGTATGCACTCTCCATAAAATAACAGTTGAAATGAAGCGTACATATTGTATAATAGTGCATACCTATTGGCTGAAAAATATAATATATTCAAATGACATACGGATAAGCTTTACAATTTAAATAAAGTTTTATAATTTTAGAGACACACATACACAAACACGCAGAAAAACTAGAGTAACAAACAAAAAACATTTCTGTCCGCTGAACGACTTCAAAATATAGATTTCCGTTGTAGATACAATTTCGGAAATCGATACTTCTCAATAAATTTTCTTACTGTTATAAAAGAAAGTTATATGAAAATAACAATTCAGAAATAGAATATTTGGATTTGGTAAAAAATGGTAGTGGGCGAGTGGGGCAGTTTGATAAGTATTGGACCGGTTGGTCCAACATTCAAAACCAATGCATTCTTCTTTACCGGATCTTGTGATTGTTCACTGCCTACCGTCTATTCTATATAATAGTGATGCAGTATACATGTCTGTTTGTGTGTGTGAGTGTGTGTGTGTGTATGTATGTATTTAGAGCGCTCTCCATAAGTGGGGAGGGCATACTCTGTCTCTACAGTTAGATTCAATCTGTTCACAATCGTCCGAGTCACGTCCCTGGTTTATCGCCACACTTCCAGCCCTCTGGATCAGTGTTATGTTATGTCTGCCTCCAAACACTCCTCTAACTACCATATTATATATTTTTTACACGCCCTTATATAGCAGAATGACTTAACAGTTTTTCTAGCAGTTATAAAATGGGTGTTTCCTGCCAAACAAAAAAAGAAAAGAAAATTGGATCTTAGAGAAACGATCATACAGATTGTATGACGAATATATGAGATCTTGGTGCTAAGTTATAAATTTATCAGAATGCACATGACGGTGGATGTTTGTCTTTCGGATAGTCTGCATTGAAATGTGGCTGCTGTCTACATGACTTCACTTTTAAAGTCAATTTTTTTTTTATTTTACTTGCAATTATCGGAGGTATTACGGAGTAATACGGAGAATTTGGTCAAGAAGTTTTCAGTCAAAATACGCCAATAGGAATCGCAAATTGACTGAATTTGTGTTTTATTTTTCAGTTTTCTGAAACGGTTCCTACGATTGTTTTTTAACTGCATACTAACTACAGGCAAATAGATCGATCACTTCTGCTCTGACTTTTTAAGCTTTCCCTTCTATATCTAGGTTGGAATTTCCGCAAGAAAGCTGAAGGTCCAATTTCGCAGCAAGTAATTTGGCACCTGCTAGAGTACAGCTTATCAACGAAACAAAGCATCTAAAGCCACTCTACAAACTCCTTAAAGTAATTTCTACTTTTCCATACAAGAAAGCAGCGCTGCAATCGTGTCAAATTTTCGAAATGAAGTTTATGTTGGAAATAAATGTTTCATGGCCCCTTTAGGGTCACTCTCTCTCTCTCTCTCTCTCTCTATATATATATATATATACACGTTGTGTGGGTGTGTATGAGAGGTGTACGTATGAGAAATAAGAGTAGCCCAGAAACGCAGGAGGAACCTCAAACTGGGATCCCAATTTCTCCATCTAACAATGCTTTTCATTGCCTCTGTCACAAGAATTTCTTTTATTTATTCATATATTTATAATGGGTATGAGAAGGAAAGAATTGGTTTTAATAGATGAAGTAAATTGGAGTAATGCTGAACACTATAAAATGAAAAAGTAAGACAAACTGCCAGGACTTTACACGTAAATAGAAAATAGGTAGATTAGATTAGGGAGGGCCACGCCTCATTCCACTGCGACCTTCATTGAGAGGTCTATTGTGGATCCCCTAGGTTTATAGCACATCCTTCAGCTTTGCTCTCTTAATCAGTCCTAGCAAAGCTAAAAGTGGCTCCGTCATGAAGCTCGTGGCTTTGGGATTACTAGTCTCCAGTTAAAGAAATCTTGTTCTCGGCACACTCACATGGATGTGTACCGGGGTTTCCTCCTCGGTCCTGCAAAAACAGCATAATGCGTAGTCTGCAAGTAGTAAATGGTGCATGTGCGTATTCAGCCTGCTGCGCCCTGTTAGTAGACCCACTTTAGCCTTATATCCCTTCGGCTATGGCTCAGTAGGTCCTTGGTAAATTTAGGCAAATGTCTCTTAATAAAGAGTTTAGCCTGCCTCTGCCCTTGCGTACTTTCCCACCATCGCAGACGCTGGTCTTCTATCCATTCCTTGTGGCGTGAATGAGGCTTCTGGGCAACCCGCAGAAGAGCTCGGGGCCTATAAAGGTATCCTTCGAGCCCTCCCGCGCCAGGGCATCCGCCCTTTCGTTGCCAAGGAACCCCTCATGACCCGGCACCCAGGCGAGTGTTAGCCTATTCCGAGCACCCACCTCGGTGACGGCAGATAGGCAATCCCACACCAGTCTTGAGACTATTTGGTGTGAGGAACAGAAAACAGGTAGCGAGAGATTTAGACTGAGCAAAGAAAAGGGTAGTAGTTGGTTGCTGACTCGTTGTTAACTGTTGTATAAGCTGTTCTAAAGACCGTCTCTTGTAGGGCTAGCTCAGCTGTATGTATATATAGAGTCTCCAATTCTAGTCTGGCCTAAGTAGCGAGTGAGATTCTCAATATTGTGATTCTCTTTGCTCTTTGGATCCCATTACATATTAATTTATACTTTTCACCTAAAAGTAAAATTGAATAAACTGAATAAAATTGTTTTAATAAATTCATAAGCGTTTCTTGGTAAGAGAAAAATACTATATTTGTAGTGGATTATCGGTAACGCTGCTTGCTTGTAGCCAAAAATCATATGCCAAGCCGCCCGACTCCATCCACAGCTACGTCAATATCAACACGTCACATTCGGCGAAACGCATCTCCCTATGACAAGCTATTCAAATTTTCCAACGTAAAAGAGATCAGGATCCGCCTACCACAACCCCTAAGGAGATTGGAAGGAGAAGAAGGGGAAGTTTTCCACAAGTAAAACTAAGTCCTAGTCCAAGTACTCAAACCTCCAGTCTTATACACACACACACACACACACACACACACAAAACCTTCAAGAAAACATCACTATCACCTACACTCTGCCATATTTATGTAATGGGGTTATTGTGGGTTTGGACAGAGAAAAATATAGAAGGGAAAAGTACACTGCTTAAACACTGATCTATAGGTTAAAAAACTGAGTACTGCAAGAACTTTACCAAACTAAAATAGACAGTGGTCGTGTGAGATGATAGATTGAACTAACAGCATTTGGTCATGGTGATGTATTCTTGAAGAGTGTATCTACAAAACTGAATAATAAACTGTGAATGTTTAAGTATAGTTAGCACTTATTTTATATTTGTAGAAAACTACCCCTACTTCTTCTATCAAATCTCCTAGGGAGTATCCTGATCTCCCTTAAGGTGGAGAATTCGAATAGTTTGTCGTGTTATACCGAATGTGACATGTGAGTAACGTAGTCGGGCGGATTGTCATATGATTTTTGGTTGCAAGTAAGACACTCCGCCAGTAATCCATTACATATTACAAACTTATTTCATCATTACAGTTATCCTCGTAGTAAGATGTATACTTTTATCAATACTAAAATAGAACCTATTTTGGAAATAAAATTAAATATCGTTTTATTAATTTTCGGAATAGTAAAGTTATTGTTAATGTAGATCATCAAGACATTGTGTATATATATATATATATGAGCAGTGGATGTAGGTCGTTCAAATATAGCCAGGGCAGGAACCTTTTAGCTATGGTGGCACTGAAAGGGTTTGATGGCCAGGGGCCTCTATTTCACCAGTTCTAGGCTGTTTTTCAAACTTTCTTAGTGTCATTAAGTTTAATGTTTATTACTGATGTTTGAGGACGGTTGGTAGGAAAATGTGAGAAAAATGGTGCTAGTACGGGAGTGTGCGGAAACGCAAGGGCAAGCGGCAGCCGTGGGGGCGCAAACAAACAGAAATGCCACTTTCTTGGGCGGATTGTCGGTGTCCTTGTGTGTGTGCGTGCGTATACACTGTCCGTGTGATGTTATTACAGTTAGTATGCGTACTGACGCGCCACCATCATACTAACTGGTATACATTTTGGGAGTGTAGTGTAGTGAAGGGAAAGTCGTCAAAGGAAAGCGAAGTGTTAAATGGATATGAAGTGAAAGAATGGGAGGGGAAATGGCAATCCTTGTGAGTGTGTGTGTGTGTGTGTGTAACTGTAGGTGTGAACATGGCGGTCGACCAAACTCAGTTAGTACAATGTACACAAGTAAATGTTATAGAACCGCCACTGTGCTCTAAATATTCTCTTCACCTCCTTGCCCACGCTCTTAAAAGAAGGTGCCATTGCATAATATATCCGTCGGATTCACAAGTTTTTCCGGCTAGAAAATGTAATGTGAAAAAAAAAAACGGTAATGCATGGCGGACCCTATCATTTTGAAAATAGTTAAGATTATGAATCAGAAAATATTAAAAAATATGACTAATCTCATTTTTCCTTAGACGTTTCGGGAATGATTCCCATCTTTAGTTTTCCAAAAAAGTATAGACAAATATGGTGGTTCCCTTAAAATTTTACAACAAACGATGTATAACATCTGTATGAAACACTCACACAACTTTCTCTTATGGCAATTTACGCAGTTAAAAGTGACAAATTTTCTTTGAACTTTTTAGCTATTTGTCTTACCCATAGATGTTGATGTTTCCTTGTCTCCAATGTTATTTTATGAGAGAATCTAAAATTAATAAAACCTTTTTTTTGAGGAAAATACAACCCGATCCACCAAAACACCCTTTAACTGAACTTTATCGGAAAAGAACTTTACCAACAAAAGAATAGGTCTTACTGTTTAACCATTGTATCGACGAATCGCAGAAAACTGAATTTTTTTCCAGAAAATATACGCACTTTTGGTCAACCTATTTTCATCAAATTCGGAATTTTGGCGACATATTTAATTTTCATTAATGTGATTTTAGTGAATGAATCGTATAATAGTCTAAAATAGCATTTTAGAGGAAAACCCCACCCCTCCTACCAAAACACCTCTTCAATGTATTTTAACAGAAAAATGTTTCAAGTAAAAGTTCTAGCTTCTTATTTATGTGTAGACCAGGTTTCAAGAAAATCCTTTGAGTCATTTTCGAGAAAATCGCGAAAAACTGAAAAATCCGTCCAACGCAGTGGTACTTTCAGTTAAGAAAATTTGGCAGATAACTTTCTGTCGGATCCCATGCTGGTACCCAAACGGAATGTCAAGTTTGAACTTTATTTTGGAGCTATGCTGTTCAACTGCATACATACGTACAGACACATAGACTCACAGAGACCATTTTCTAAAAACTACTTGTTCGGAATAATGGGGCCTCAAAACCAGGAATTTCAGGTGAAAACTCGATATTGGAAAGTTTGACGCACTCATGATACTTCCCTATACACCACGAAGAGAAAGTAAAAACTTCTTTGGAATTATTAATTTGAAACACTTATACGTTACAACTTTAATAGTATGTAAACAAAAAAATTGTGGATGGAGGCTTTCTTGGGTTATTTAGTTTATGAAAATACATTGTAATCACTTAATGTTTATAAAGTGGGCCACTTCCCCCACTCTGCAATTAATTGATAGACGCAGGAGATTAAATATAGAATGTATAAAATGATATTTTAAATTTATTTATTAATTTTTAATTCAACTATGGTTCTGCGGACTGTGCTACTGTTATTTTGAATAAGAGAGTTTTTTGGTTTTGGTTTTTCTTATTGCAAGTTCAAATTTATATCTGAATTGTTTATTAAATTGTTAAATGGTTCATTTAAGCCCTGATCATATTATTTTTGTGATCAGTGTATTTTAATTGGCTAAGTAAATTATGTTTGGTTGTAATTTAGTCCAATTTGGTTGTAAGAGATACCAGAGTATAACCAGTGTTTCTAATAAGGCAGTGTGAACAAATCTGGGGCCAATATTTGTTTGGAGGTCATGAAATTTAATTGTGGCGGATCGTGTAACACACAATATGTCAGAGGGTCCATCCACACCTATATCTTCACACATACATATACATACATACATACATACATACATACATATATATATATATATATATATATATATATCACAAACTTACACACACAAACAACACATAGTACCAAACGAGCCAATATTGTCGCTCCACAAGGACATAAAAGTGCAGTTCGCCGTGATACTGATACTGCTATACGTGAGTGTGACTACCCACCACTTGTTATATACCACCTGTTCATTGTTCCATCTAATAGTACCTACCCGACCCCATTGTGTTCACCAATAACTAACAGTCTTAGCTGTTTTTATTAACACTATTTAATGTTCCTCTTTTTTATGACCTGTACTTTTATTTTATTTTTATTACCTGTTTCTCCCACCTATTTATTATGTTCCGGCGAAGGCAACAGTTCACATCTACTTTGAAGACCATGATATTGGTTTGACACGGGTCAAATCGGCTGTTCTCAACTTGGTCACCGTCAGCTGCACTCTAGTTAAGAGCCAAGTCTTAAGTTGGGCTCTTGATGAATCATTTATCAAAAACAAGTGCTACATTTTTGTTCTCAACTGTAGTTGAAATTGGCAATTTGTTTCTGCAATTCTTAAACACTGTCATGAACACTAAATCACGAATTACTTGATCATAACAAGAAGAATTATAAACTTTTATTGCCAATACTGCAAGTAAAATCTTTTCAGAAAAGGGAAGGATAAGGCTATAGAACAACGTGCATACTTTACTTATTATAATAAACTGGCGTATAAATCTATCATAAAACTGGTGTACAAACTGATCGAGGACCTCTTTTTTATACGCTTTCAAATATCCTCTTTCTTTTACTTACTAGAATATTTCTTGACTTAACTTTTGTAGGGCTGTCATATAGGATGTACATACAGTGACAATCCAGTAGGATATCACAACGCTGTCTGTCGCATCTACTTTGATAGTGAGGTGCCATGACGTTTTCCGACTTATTAGATCAGCCTTCCTTGTGGCGTCTGTAATTGAACATGTAATGTACGGACTTTATAAATCTTCAGTACTCTGGAAGTCTAGATATTATAGGAAATCTCTTTAAGGTAGAAGATCTAATGGTGCGATAAAAACACAAGCCTAGCTTGTGATAGCTAGGCCGCGTCTACCGATTCCAAGGCTGAAACAAACAGGGTGTTTTGATGGGGAATGATTCTAAGGGGCAAAGTCTAAAGGGGCTGCAGAACGTAGAATAAGCTCTGCGTCGTAGAAGTGAGATCATGGAACATAAAAATAAGCGATAAAATCTCATCAGATGTGAGATATTTATAAATGAGAATGACTTATTTATCAAACATTGAGATATGTGGGAAACTATCATTGAGAAGGCTAACGCCCTACATTAACTGTGTCAATGGGGTTACTGAATGAGTGACTGTGTTCGCACGTTAGTGGTAAGATTTACTAATGAGCAAAACTGAGGCATTCGTTCCTTAAAATAAAGATCACTTCGTACTTCAACGTAAAATTTAAAAGGGTTGAGACTAAGCAGATACTCCGTCTCTTATCTCCTAGGTGGAGGACGTCTGCTTCATAATACAATAGTGCAATTTAGTTTTAACCCTGGTTTCGATGAAAACAACGTACGTAAATAAATGAAGTAAACAGTCCACAATGTGGAAGAAAACAATCATCACACTTTACATCAATCATCTGCTGCTTATAGAAGAATTTTTTTTTATCCCATAATTGTCTACCTCAGCAACTAATAAGGGTCATTTTTTGGTTTCGAGCATTTTCCAATCAACAGGATTGTCTGGCTGCCAATATGAGAATGGTTGTCTAGCACAATGCAAAGTAGAGAATCAGGTTTGCATTATAGTAGTCTCCGAAATCATACTGTTAATGAAGGTGATTAATATTGATTGTAGAAAATCGCCCGAAGCCTTGATTCTTGGTTAACTCCCGCATCGGACAAAATAAAGCAAGCTTCAAAGGAAGAATTCCTCCAATATTCCAGTATTGTGAGTCAAAACACGTATTTCATCTTTGACCAAAAGTTTGAAACAAAAAAATTCTGGTGTGAAACACTCACACTACTTTCGATTACTTCAGTTCACAGAACTGTAACTGACTAATCTTCTTCAAACTTATATTTTTTACAAAATATTTGTTTGTCTTCAATTTCATATTAATTGGAGAATCTAAATAAGTTTATAAAATATATTTTATAAAATGACTTTTTTGAGAGAACCATACACGTCCCCGCACCGTCTTCAATCTCGGAATTTTCGCAACATATTTAATTCTAATTAATATAATTTAGATGATAGGATTGTGTAATAAACTAAAATTGCACTTTAGAGGAAAACCTAACCCCGCCCCTCTCCCAAATGAATTTTCCCGGAGAAATGTTCCAAACAAAATTTGCAGTTCCTTTTATATATAAAGCAAATTGTTGAAGCCGTATTCGAAAAAATCTCCGATAACTGTTAAAACTGTTCAGTAGAAACGCACTTACGGTCAACCGATTTTCTTCAAACTCCATATACTGGCAGTATATTTAATTCTATTTAATATTATTTAGATGAACCAATTATATAATAAATTGAAATAGCAGTTTAGAGGAAAACACAACCCCGTGTCACGCCACATGCTCCCTTAAATGAATTTTTCAAGTGAAATGTTTCAATAAAAGTTGTAGCTCAAGTATGTTTAGTTAATATATAAAGTTTACTGAAAGTCTTTGGAGCCGTTTTCGAGAAATAGCAAAAATGAATACAAGGACAACGCAATGTAACTAAGAAACATATTTTGACAAATTTTGTCAATTAAATTTGTAAGAGTGCTGTAAAAATAATTAGAGTAAGCACCGTAATGACCGAGGGTTTACACGGTTTTAATTCAATTAAAATGATATTTTTTTAAAGTTCTCTCATTTTTCAAAAATTACTTTATTATCATATAATGGAATCAAGTGTTATCAAGTTAGGAGCGCATGTGTGTGATGTATAGGTGTATTTGTATGTGTGAAAATGGAAGGAGATGACGAGAAAGACCAGAAGTGTGAGAGATACAGTGAGCTAAAAAAGTTACATGGGACAATACCGGCCGACCTGAAGTATGGGAGGCGGCAAAGTGTTCAAATATTCTCGGTAGGGTGTTCTGGAAAACTTTGCCGATACTCTAACTGTATGAGTAAAAACCTTTGTGCCAAGATTTCCTTAAGATTTCTTAGTGTCAAGCTTGTAGAAACCTGGCTCTCCACCCCTCACCAGGACACTACAAGTAACTCTATCACTTGATCAATATTCCTCAGTTCTCCTCTCACCCAATCTCCCCTTTCTCTCTAGTAAAACTCTGGGATTTACCCTTTATTTTTCTATTCCTCCTCTCTCTCTCTGTAACAGTCACTTCTTCTCTAAATCTTGTACTTTTGGATTTTCCAACTTGTCTCAGGGTTGGGATTTAGACTTTTAAAAGGTGGACTAGTATAGCACAAAAAGCTACATAACCTGGAATAATCTAGAATGGAGGTTTAGACTAAAAGACTGAACACATGGGAAAAACGCGCGCAGTACAGGTTGAGGGAAGAAATTTATGTGACCATTATTTGTCCGGCGAATGGACTGAATATTGTGTGTATGTGACATGGGACAATACACAAGACAGAAAGAAAGAGAATATCCGGACGAACTACAAGTGTGTGTGTGTGTGTGTGTGTGTGTGTGCGCGCTTGTGCTGACTTCTTGTTTAGTGGCCGCTATTCTTTTCTGTTGACTCTTTGGACATGAATAATACATTGCGTAAAGATCTTATCTGATGCCAGAATCAAAGTATTCAAGTTGTACGCTATTTCCCACATCTGTATCATGCATCTCGGCTAGCTGAACATGGAATTGAAACAGTCGTTTGGTCCATTAACACAATTATCCTTCGCCTCGTATGAAATCGTATTCTTGTAAACTTGCTGTGAACGGAATGAAAGGGACATCCAAACACATCCGCTGTGCACTTTGGCTAAATAGGGTAACCTTGGCGGCCCTCCTCCAAGATCTGATTGCCAGTTAGCAGTTCTGCTGATGATGTTCGTAATTTCGTTTGCTTTTCACTATTATTTATTCACTCTCTAACAGCAATAATCTTCGTGTTTCTTCTTGCTTCTTTTTTAGTATGAAAACAAAATCTGTTGTAAGCATTCTAAGATTCTGTTTAAATATAAGTAGCGGAGGACAGACTTGAGAATGTTGGGGCATAATTACTACCTCAATGTTCCTACATTGTATAGCAACGTCATCTGCCAACCACGAGCAAACTTGAAATGGCAGTTTGAAGTTCAAGCGAACTCACAGGATATCTCAGAATTTCCTGATTTAGTGAGTATTATTGATTGCGCTTTCTAGATAACTGCCGAAATCTCAGAAAACTATTCTGAAATTGCGCATTTCCAACTAATCTAACCTAACCTAGCCTAACCTAACCTATTTTCATCAAACTTGGAATTTTATTAATAATTAATTTATCTTAATATCACTTAGGTGGCAGCACCATAATATGCACGATACCCCATTTTCTGGGAAAGCTTGTAAACGGATTCTAATTTTAATTCCATAATGAGCTGATAGACAGTGCTTGTTGCTACTGGCCCTAGTTATAGTGGCTTACAAAAAAAATAATTCATTACCGTTTGGCAGCGATCAGTGTCATACAGTTATACATTTAATGCTGATATTCACGCTTTCCTTACCGCCTACTGCTATGTACGTGCGTACCAACAAAAACAAAATATATTTATATCTATTTGTATTTTATTTTAGTTACTTTAGAAAGAAATGAATTCTAGTTTAAGATATTTACTTTATTAATTGTCTTTTAGCATTATTATTCAAATTGATTTACCTTACTTTATTTTATTTTATTTATTTATACACACACTTAACGGTCGAGCCTTTAAAGCTATAGGACCTTAATATTTAATTTTGATTGACAAATGCCCAACTACAACATATGCTCTCTCCATATCACATAATATAATGTACAATTTACCATATAATGTATCTTATAAAATTATTAACAATCTAATTACATACAAATAGTTTTATTTTATTTGTTTATTTATTTTTTAT
Organism: Triatoma infestans; assembly: GCA_011037195.1. NCBI lineage: Eukaryota > Metazoa > Arthropoda > Insecta > Hemiptera > Reduviidae > Triatoma > Triatoma infestans. Next base: position 2,678 of record JAAEAF010007568.1, on the reverse strand, counting down.
TCTTCTATCCTGTTTGGTACATAATTTATATCTTTATAATTTTGCCTACAAAATACTAGAAACCTGGCAATCATTTTTAATTCCAATTGATTATAATTATTTTGTTTCAGCGGGTTATTATATTGTTCAATAAAACTCTTTTCTCTTCGTGAACTCTACAATCAAACATGATATGTTTGTAACTCTCCTCATCTCCGCACAGCATGCACACATTATTTTTACATTCCTTCCTCTCACTTTTTAGCCGCCATACACCAAGTCTGAACCAAGCCATTGCCTTTATTTCTCTTATACTCAATATATTCAGATATGGTTCGGTGTTATAATATAATTTATTCTCCCTCAAAAAAATTAATGAAACCTTATTTTCCATTTCCGCATGAATATTCTGACGTTCAATATCTCTAATTCTTTTTGACACTATTTTGTGCAGCACATGTACAGGTAAAGTAGACTCTCTAATTATCCATCCCAAACCTATTCTTTTAATTTCACTTTCCACTTGTTTTACCCAGCTATTACTATTGTTATTATTACACTGATATTCAAAACATTTTGAAACTAACTCCCCTTTTGTGCTTTGTTTCAATTGGCAATAATATTTAAACATCCTGGGGATGGTCTCTGCTAAAACCGTTTTGCAACCTAATTCCCATAAAACCCCGGCATTAGCTGTTGCTGTGGGTACACCTAAATAGTATTTGCACATCTCATTTTTGACAATTTGTAGCTGTTTGATCTCTGGTTCTAGACCCCATATTTCAATCCCGTACATCATAATTGAATTAATCATAACATTGAAATATTTTAAATTTTCCTTCCAACATAAGTCTGGCAGTATCCTTTTTAAATTCTTAAATCTTCCCAATGCTAGTTTCCCTTTCAATTTTGTCATCTCAACGTGCTTGCTCCATTTATAATTTCTATTAATTTTAAATCCCAAATATTTAATTTCATTAGTGATTTAAACTTTTTTACCTTTGTAATATCATTTTTCAGTTTTTTTTTAGTTTATATCCTTTACTGAAAAACCATAATATTTGTTTTTTGCACATTTACCTTCATACCATATTTGTCACAGAAGTTGCCCAGACAGTCTAAAGCTCTTTGTAGTCCTATTATGGATTCTGATATTAATACAATATCATCAGCAAACATAATGAGTGGTATATCGATTCCGCCTACATTGGGGGCATGTGTACCCACCTCTGACAGCATCTCTGCAAAGATATCCATAAATATAATGAATAAGGTAGCTGACAGGACACATCCTTGCCGTACTCCTATATTTGTTTTTATATTTCCAATTACTTCGCCAATATTTATCCTGACTTTGCTATTCACCGACTTATAGATATTCATTAGAGCCACAATAATTTTCTTTGAAAATCCCATTTTTCCTAGTCTTTCCCATAAGTAATATCTATCAACCCTGTCAAATGCTTTCTCTAGGTATATAAAAGCTACATATAATTTTCTTCTCTTAACATTTATAGATCTATTTATAAGAGTGGTAAGGACAAAAACAGCATCTATCGTACTTGACTTTGCTCTGAACCCGAATTGGTATATTGATATTAAGTTGTTTGTTTTCAAGAAGGATTGTATCCGTGCATGTAATATTTTTAAATAAATTTTACTTAATGTACACAATAGTGTTACACCTCTGTAACTCGTCACCTCATTCTTATCTTTGTTGGGTTTTAAAATCGGACAAATTACCCAGTGAACCATTTCTTCGGATATTCATAACCCTCAAATATTTACCTTACTTACAATTGCTATTTTCTGTATAAATAAAGAATTTTACGTTGTTATTGACACATAATAGAGCCTTACTTCTGCGTCAATCCTTGTGAAATTGGAGAGAGTGACAGGGAAAGATAGAGTAGAAGGGAACCCGCCCTCTCTCAGCCTGAGTAAGCCGAAAGGCGGTACAATTACGTGCCCATTTTTTGTAGATCCGGTGAGTTATAACATCGCTGTAGTCTTGCACTACCTGGCGCCCAACACATAAAAAAAAAATTATCTCCCAGAACGGGTCACAAGCAGAACATTGCATCTTCTCAAGAACCGTCCAAAACTTAATTCTTAGTAGAAAAAATGTTTTAAATAAGCTGATGGGTCTTCATGTGTTTAGTTAGTATGCGAATTTACAATTGTGTAAATTGTATCTGTCAAATGTGTATCTGTTTCAACTACACATAAAATTAAGGTGGTAAAGAAGATATGTTTGCAAAAATCCTCTTCAGAAGACAATTCGATGTCCGTATAGTTGCAACCCGTTGAATGTCATCCTTAATAGGATGAATCTGGATGATTCTACCTCCACTGCATGGGTGGCAAGTTATCTTCTTTAATCAGTATTAGCAGGTTTACCTTTACTTTGCCATGAGAGCTTTTTACTTAACGCGCTGCTGTAATTCACATATACATTACTTACTCCAGCGTTGCCAAAAATGTTGTTTTATCTTCTAAAAGATTGTGAGACGATTAACAGGCCATGCATGAAAAGTCTCTTTCTGGAAAATTCAGTAGAGATTTGCCAATCAAAAAGTGAGCGGAAGTAAGTGGAAGTAGGTCGTTTGGATCAGTGGATAGTGAGGATAAAGGTCTGGAATTCAATACAGCCTCAATCTGTACGAACAAAGTATTCACTGCTCAAAGGTCAATGGGAC
>JAAEAF010007567.1:0-16003 GCA_011037195.1 Triatoma infestans | reverse complement strand
TCTAAAATGAATTTTTCAGGAAAATTGTTACAAACATAAGTGATAGGCCTACATGTAAACAGTGTGTATATAAAGTTTAAAGGAAATCGTGGCCGTTTTGCAGAAATCTCAAAAAACTAAAACATTCATTTAGTACAGTGTTACTTCCGTTAACCAATTTTGACCGAAACTTTATTATCGGATCTCATGATAGCATACAGACAAATTAACTAATTTGAACTTTGTTCTACTTTTTTTTTTCTTTTTTTTTTGGTTTTGTTGAAGGGGCACAACAGCTAAGGTCCTTTGCCCCTGACGTTCAGCCAGTGTATGCACTTAATCACACTTTTCATCCGACCAGTCTTTCCAAGTATAATTTATGATACATGCTCAGATTAAATTAAATAGCCGAATGTCTCTAAGGAATTGTATTGTTTTGCTTATGCTACATTCAACATCATCTAGGGCCTCTTTCAGATTGTTTGGCATATTCAATTTTTCTCTAACACTAACATATTGTGGACATTCAATTAGAATGTGGCGGACAGTCAATGGTATCAAGCAAACGTTACATATCGGCGGTTGCTCACTACAAAACAGGTATCTGTGTGTTAGCAAAGTATGGCCTAAGCGCAATCTTGCCAATAAAACTTCTCGTCGAACAGCTCGATTTGACGTCAGCCATTTCCTTGGGGAGTTCATAATATTTCTCAGTTTATTTGCAGTTGGCATGAATTCCCATTCGCTCTTCCATAGGGCAATTAGCTCTTTCTTTAGGTGATTTCTCCAATCAGATGGCAGAATAAGTTCTTGCTTATTTGGCAGTAGTGCTGCTTCCTTCGCTGCTTTGTCCGCGACTTCGTTATAATTTATTCCTGCATGTCCAGGGACCCAGGGAACGCAACTACTTTATTTTTCAAGCTGAATATATGGAGAAGAGTATGCACAGCCTGTATTAAATTGTTGTGGCTATCCGGCTGAGTGACTGATTGTAGATCACTTTTTGAATCTGTGCTTATTATATACTTCTGTGCTTCACTACGAACTACATTGTAATGCTTCATGGATAGCAAATAACTCGGCTGTGAAAACACTGGATTCATCACTCAGATGGAATCGATGCTTTATGTTATCAACCACGAATGCAGCTCCAACATTGGTGGATATTTTAGAACCGTCGGTGAACACTTGTTTATAGTAAGCATTTTTATTATTCATCCTTTCTTGGTATTTCTTCTTGTAGACATAATTCGGAGTGTTATCTTTCAGGTACTTGCTAAGTGTAAAATCTACTTTGGGTGCTTTTAACGTCCATGGTTCAATTTTCTGCGTTCCCAGTCTTACCAACTACGTGTCATTATATTATTTAGGTCGCAGAAGTTTCTGAAACCTTATACCTAGCGGTTTTGTACTTGTACTTGCGCTATATAGGTATAAATCTTCAAATAAGGGGAAATGAATCCTACTGAAAGCAACGTGTTCTTGGAATTCTATTACTCTTGATGCACAGTTGCACATGAGAAGGTTTCTTCTAATGTAGAGTGATGAATCCCCGCTTTCCACATAAAGACTCTCCACTGGGCTACTTCTTAAGGCTCCTAGAGACATTCTGATGCCCTCATTGCGAATAGAGTTTATAGTCTTTAAATCCGAATCCCTTGCTGACCATAGATCATACTTCCATAGTCCAATTTAGAACGCACGAATGCTCTATAAAAGTTCAATATATTGGCTCGATCTGCACCCCAGGTCGTCCCTCTAACAAACTTGACAGCTTTCAGTGTCTTAAGACACTTTTGTTTTAAGTTGTGCAGATGGGATCGCCAAGTCAACTTAGTGTCAAATGTAACTCCCAGGTATTTCACATTATTCAGTCATGATATGCGCCCACCATCTAAAGTTAAATTCACCTCTGGCTGGACGCGGCGGAATCTGTGGAAGTGTAGACAACTGCTTTTGCTTGACGAGAAGCGGAGTCCATTCTTTTTTGTCCAGTTTTCTAAGTTTTTAATAACATGCTGCAAATTCTGATGAGCTTCTTCAAACTGTGACGAGCTACTAAATATTACAAAGTCATCGGCATATAGTATTCCTTGTACTGACGGTTCTGGGCACGTCAGAATGCTATTTATGGCAATTAAAAACAAAACTGGACTTGAGGGACACCACTTTCTTGAAGTTGAGAAGAGGATTGGGGCATTCCCTACTTTTACCTTGAAGGTACGTGCTTTAAGAAATTTCTATATAAAATTTCTTTAAAATTCCAGTCGTGTAATTGCTTTAGTATGCCGTACGCCAAGCCCTGTCAAATGCTCTCCAATATCAAAAAATATGCCAATAAGATGATGTTTTTGCAAGAAAGCAATTTGTATCTCGTTTTCAAGCACTACGATTGGATCGATATTGCTATGATTTTGACGGAAACCTGTTTGCGCTCTATTTATGAGACCATTCGCTTCTAAACACCAAGTTAATCTCCTGCACACAATTCTTTCCAAGGTCTTGCATAGACAACTTGTTAAGGTTATTGGCCGATAAGATGTAGATTCAGCCTTATCATTGCCTCCTTTTAATATAGGAATGGTGATTGCAGCGCTCCAAGCTTTAGGGAACTGTCTTCTTCTCCAAATTTTATTATAAAATCTGAGTACAAAAATTTTTTTTTGTGAGATTCTTTAGAAATCTGTAGTGCACCTGATCTTCTACGGGAGAAGTGCCAAGGCAGCTTCCAGTTCCCACATACTTAGTGGGAGATTGTATGACTCATCGTCAGCATCTATAAGGAATTTTATTTCTCTCTTCCTCCATTTTAGTGCGTAGGAATGTATTGGAATAACCATTGGAGCTAGCTATTATTGAGAATTACTTATTAATTGAAAATTACAGTGAGAGTTCCTTTGCTGGAATTAAAATGTGTACTACTCTGTTTATTGAGGATTACTATATTTTCGGTGATTAAAATATCCTATATTATTTTTCTACGGTGACTTATATGATTAGAGCCCCAAAGTGTATGATGGGAATTAAAGTCCCCTAGAACAATATAAGGTGATGTCAGCGATCGTATTTTTCTTAATATATCCATTTTATTGATGGTTGCTGCAGGAGGTATGTAGAAAATGCAGATGGACATTTTTATAGGTGTATATATTGTTGTTATCATTTGAATGTCACCATTTGCCCTGGTTACCTTGCTTGAGATTTTTTTTTTTTTAGAATAATCATTCCTTACAAAATTGCCACACCACGATGCACGGTTCCCTAACACTAATCATTCCGGAGAAAGTGGGTATCCTTAGGAGAGTGAAACTAGTTTGCTCTGTGCGAGTCTTGTGTTGTAACACTGTCTAAAAAATGCATCCTGAAGATGGGCGAACGCCCGAAACCGGTCAATGACCACAAAATGAAGCAGGCTACCACGGAAAATGTCTCTGATATTATTGAGAATGTTTGTGCTGACATTTCAGCCTTTTCAAAATCGTTCGTCACTACCGAACCATTCTTCTTTAATCCGGCCACTTGATTATCTGATCTGATTCCAATTACTGATTTTATTTTTCTCCAAACCTCAGATGAAGTCGTTGATAGCTTCATACTTGTTATAAAATTTTTCCAAGATTCAGCTCTACTTTCTTTAATGATTCTTCTAGCTTTTGATCTTAATATTTTATATTTGGAAAGGGTTTCTTCAGATGGGTGAGTGTAAAAATATTTCAACGTCCTCTTCCTTTCTTTGCTGGCACTTTTGCAGTCACTATTCCACCATGGGAGCTGGATATTTTCGCAGGAGAATACTTGTTTTGGGTATTGATCTCTTACAGCATCGTTTATTGTCTTGACTATGTACTCTTCTTCCTCATCAATATCTAAAAAATCTACGCGAGTGAAATTTGCTAAAGTGGCAAATTTATTCCAATCAGCTCGTTTAAGGCCCCACTTAGGAGCAATATATCAGTCTCTAACAGTCAGATACTTCTAATATTATTGGGAAGTGATCGCTTCCGCATAAGTCATCGTGCACATTCCAGTCAAAATATGGGATCAGTGATGGGGTACAAAAAACCAAATCTATAGCAGTGAGAGTTCCTTTGCTGGAATTAAAATGTGTACTACTCTGTTTATTGAGGATTACTATATTTTCGGTGATTAAAATATCCTATATTATTTTTCTACGGTGACTTATATGATTAGAGCCCCAAAGTGTATGATGGGAATTAAAGTCCCCTAGAACAATATAAGGTGATGTCAGCGATCGTATTTTTCTTAATATATCCATTTTATTGATGGTTGCTGCAGGAGGTATGTAGAAAATGCAGATGGACATTTTTATAGGTGTATATATTGTTGTTATCATTTGAATGTCACCATTTGCCCTGGTTACATTGTTGTAGAATATATCATTCCTTATCAAAATTGCCACACCACCGATGCACGATTCCCTCACCAATAATCAATCCGGAGAAATTGGTATCCTTTAATGTTTGGGGAATCCACATTCCGAAGATTGGTCTCCTGCAGGCAAATTACATTTGGATTATATTTATTGATAGGCAATTTTAATTCTTCTTGTTTACTATAGAAACCTCGGCAATTCCATTGCATTATCATTGCTATAGAGTTTGCATTGACTTATTTCTGTCTTCTATCCTTACCCTTTTGTCGCAGTTGATTTACAATTTTTTTAAAGCCTTCTACATCAATCGCTTCTATATCTATATCCCGTACTCAAAGAGGAATTGGAAGAAGTTTTGCTCCTTAATTCCATTGAAGTTAATGATTTCTGTTGCTTTCCAGTTATCCTTTGGGCATTTCCAGAAATTTTCCTGGGAGGTGAGACAATAGTGCTGGATTTGGAGGAAGGCGAAACTGGAGGTTGATGCCTTTTTTTTGAAGTGATTGGTGCCACCTTTGCTATATCCATTATCTGAGCGTTAGATTGAGTGTTTTCTGTCTTCTCTTTCTTAGGGCCTTCAATAACTAATTTTGTTAGTATTTTTTCATAATTTGTTTCCAAATTTACAATAGTTTTAGCCAAATTCTCAACGACTGCTGTCAAGCATGTCAACAACTCTTCCACATTTCTCTTCTCCGTAGTCTTTTCAGCAACGCATTCTGCATAGGTCTGAGGTCTGGCCGATTCAGTTACATTTTTGTTATTGAGTTAAGCTGACCATACACATATAGACAGACAGACACAAAGCGGCCAACTCTAGCTACACAAGCAGCAAGAGAAAGCACAATACGGTATTGTATACTATTAAGAGAAACTATTGTGATTGTGTCAAACTTTCGATATCGAGTTCATATATATATATATATAATGTGTGTGTGTGTGTGTGTGCGTGTGTGTGATCAGCTTAACTCAAAACGGAAAATCGCAGTAAATTCGAACTGTATATTTAGTATACCTATTAGGATAGAGTGCCTTGTGCGTCTCTGTCTGCTTGTAACTCCCCAAGTCAACCCCACCTCCACGTGGTGCGATCTGGGCACCTCCCTCGGGAGGTGGCAAACGAGGTACTGGCGGGAGCCGGAATAAACCCCTCTGGCTCCTCCCCTCCTTTTATCCCATCCTAGTCATCCTTCCCAACTCCTTTAGGTATCCCCACCCAAGCTGAGATGGGATGCGCGTCGAGGCTGAATGCGTACAGGGTGGTAAAACATGTGTGCGGTAGCGGTCACCTTGGGGAACCGGGCGAAACCCCATTGTATTGTAGCCTTCTCGTGGTTCGGGGCACTGCCACGAGTGACGACCTATGTGCTCCAATTCTCGTGGGAACAGTTACGAACCCAAATATCATTAAAGAAATAGAAGAGAAGGATGGGTGGGAGGAGCAGAACTCCCCCAAGCTAATCCCCTCTGCTGGTGGAGATCCCCAGGTTTCTTGGGTGAGACCAGTAGAGGGGATGGATCTGGGGGGTGACAACTTGGGTCCCTCTCGGACTGAAGCAGTGAGGAAGATGAAGAGATAGCTGGGAAACGTGCAGGCACTTGCCCTTCAGCGTTGGACCCCCAGAAGCAAGTCTCTCAGCAGCTTGGGGAAGTCCACGTCTCGCCGAGATAGCTCAGCGACGCCGGCAAAGCGCAAAGCTGATGCGGAAGGCAGAGCGTGGTTGTCAAAGCGGCAGTGGAAGCGGATGGTGAAGGAATGGGCCGCTTTCAGGCAACCGGTCCAGGAAGGAAGTGTGGTGGCTGCGTCTTCCCTGAAGATGCCTGGCGGGAGGAGAAGGGAGGGTGTAGCTGGAACATCCTCCCCGACTCCCAACCGGGCTCCTAAACGGGGGAGATCGGAGTTAAGCACTCCAAGTACGGGTCCGGAGACAAGTGGCATCAGGGTGCCGAAGAAAGCTAAGGGCTCTGAAGAGACGGCTACGGTTTCATTCAGAGCTGCCCTCAGTAATGTTCGTATGGCGATTGCCCCGGAGGGTTATCCTCAGGTCCACCTGAATGAGAATCAGGTGGAGAGGGTAGAAGCCGAGGTAGTCGCCAGAATCATTGGCGAGAACGGCCCGCAGTTTAGGGGCTGCTATCTATCTAGTGGCGCCCTCATTGTCAATTGTGGCAATGGGGCAACGCGAAACTGGCTGGAGGCGGTGACCCCAACTCCCCAGGTGGGGGGAGGGAGCAAATCTGTGGGCCTGTCTGGCCAAAGAGATCCTCAGAACTGCCAAGGTGTTGGTGTGGGTCTGAGGTGTGGGTGTCGGTGAAACTCTGAGGGAGGCGACCTCAACTGAGGTGTTGGAAAAGCTGCATTCACAGAATGCGAGTTTGGACACCTCAGAATGGAGAACAATTAACAGGAAAGTGGAAGCCAGGGGACAAACCCTGGTATTTGAAATTCCTGAAGGAGTTATGGAACGCCTAAGAAAGTCCAGTCTCAAGGCTTTTCTCGGGATGGACGTGGTGAAGTTCCGGGTCGACGCGAAAGCGAAAGATGAAGTTGAAGGGTAGACGAACCTCAAGAACCGATGGAGAGTTGTTCAGGTGAATCTCCATCATAGTAGAGGGGCGTCAGCAGCACTATCGAACTACTTCATGAGGTAAGACATCGCCTTAGTCCTGATCCAGGAACCCTGGTTGGTTCGTGGAAGAGCAGCGGGGCTGTGAGAACTGGCAGGTAAGATTGTGTATAATCGTAGCCTGAAAAATCGTAGAACATGTATGTATGTTAGGAAAGATATTACCTTTTTACTGCTGAATGACTTCTGTTACAGAGATCTGATGGTGGCTAAGGTGAAACTGCGCATGGAAGGAGGCTTCAAGGACTTTGTTTGTGTGTCGGCCTTCCTTCCATTCGACTCAACAGAGCCACTACCACCAGAGGAGGTGCAAAATTTGGTAACATTCTGCAAGGATGGTGGACTGGAACTACTGATCGGCTGTGATGCCAAGCTCATAATGAGGTTTGGGGCAGCACAGACTCGAATCAGAGAGGTAAGTCACTCTTGGAATTTATCTTACCCAATAATTTGTGTTAGGTAAACGAGGGTGAAGAACCCACCTTCTTTAACGTTCGGCGCAGGGAAGTGATTGATCTAACCATAGCAACTAATTTCATGGCGACTCTGATAAGAAACTGGTATGTGTCCAAGGAACCCTCACTGTCCCTGTCTGACAGTGCCACGGCGAGGCCTTGCGCTCTAGCCTCTCGTGGTGGTGACATCCTTCTCTTGTAAAACGACTTCGTGCTTGCACGGGGGGACTGGTATATCCGAATGGATAGGAACGGTCTTTAAAGAAACCTTAGTACCGTATGGGAACAGGACAGGGAGGGAAGAATGTCCCTGTCTGACTGCGGTCCAGAAACGCCAGTCCATGGGTCTGCTCTTTTCACCTACATGTTCCTGTCTGACTGTAGACAGTTGTGGAGCTACAGGAATCCCAGACGTGCGGACTGGGATTCGTGTCGGCAGGACTTAGACCACAACATCAAAACTGTTAAGCAGACCTATGCAACTGGTAATGACATCGAGGATGCGGCAGATCAAATGCAGAAGGTCATCCTCGATGCGTACCAGGAGAACTGCGCGGAAGTGGTGAGGTCATCCTCAAGAAAGGTTAGCTGGTGGAATAATCAGCTGGCCAGTGTAGTGGAAGGACGAAATCGAAAAATAATAGTTTTTAAAAATAATTTAGAATATTTTATAATTATCTCATATTAAGAAAAAGATTGACATTCCATTGCAAAAGGGCTAGCCAGGTATACAAGTCTAGTTACTGGTACGGTACAAGAACAATTATGGCATTGTATTACCCCCTTCTCCTCACAGGGGAGGTATTGAAGAAACAAAGAGAAGAGATATTAAAAAGACAGACTAATGCTACAAATCAAGGTGGAAACATCGAAACACTACTTCAGGAATCGCTCTCTAAATATCTGTGCCAGTTTCACAATAAATTAAATAAGTTTATAATATCAAATAAGTGTAGTTATTATTTTAACAGAATATAATTATTTATAAAACAGTGGTGACTTCTTAATTATTCTTATTACTTCTATCTCAAACATAATTACAAGCCGCATTATTATACAATACCGCTCGTGCAGCATACTACAAATACACATCACACCAATACATTACATTGGTGCCAGCTGTTTGGGATATTTTCAACCAGAATCCACAAATTAACAAGTACGTAAAATTTCCAATTTAATAATTAAACTAATTATCCATCAGATAATTTTATTAACTTTTAAATTAGTTTCTCAGCGGAAGTATCTAAATATTTCCCATAATTGAATTTTTATTGAATTTCATTTTTAAATTTTTGTATTTGCACCATCCCTTGTGAATTTTGTATTTCCAAAATGTATAAAATTAACGGACAAAACATGAAAATCGACGCTGCTGTAGAATATTTACTTGCTCAGCAACAATTAGCCAATCCTCCTCCCACCACCAGCAATCAACCAGCTAGTTCCTTAAGAAATTTGCAATTAATTAATAGTTTACCCACCTTCGATGGAGAAAATTCAGCCAAAATGTCAGATTTCCTTGACCAAATTAGCCATTGTGCTAGTCTTTCTGGCTGGGACGACGCTGCTAAATTAGAAATATTAGCACTTAGGCTCTCAGGGTCTGCAAAAATATTTTACGACACCCAGAAAGCCGAATTACAACGCCAGGGTACAATTATAACGTATCCTCTAATTTCAGAGCGACTTCTAGCCCGATTTCGTAAGGAGAAAACACCCCTAGTCCTCTTACAACAGATGACTAATATTCAATTTCTTCCAACAGAGTCTCCTGAAACTTTCGCGGATAGGATTAGACATATCCAGACAGCCATTAGTTTGAAAGCTCAAGCTAACCCACTCGAGGCCTTACAAACAATTTTAGCTAAACTGGCCACACTGATGGTTCCTGAAGTCACTTCCTCAACCGCTTCTTAATGAGGTGCGAACTAAGCTACCTCAAAAATTAGACGAAGCACTTTCCTACGCCAATGCCCTAAAAGAAGTTCAGACATCTGAAACAAACCCCACAGTTTTCGCAGTCACTTCGAAAACTTCTAATCGCACACCCCCATCTCCTTGTCGTTTCTGTGGACAAATGCATTTCCACAGAGAATGCCCGCATCGTAATAAAAGTCAAAAGCCACAATTAAAACCAACTAGAGTTTTTAATGTAATAAAGAACAGACCTTGTCGCCATTGTTCCGGTCCACATTTTGACGTGGACTGCACCAACAAATTCAGACCAAAACCTCGTACTAACTTTGGCAAAATGCCTAAGAATTTTAATTTTCCTAGAAATTTTAATCACAGAGTATATAGTAATAATCGCTATAATAATAATAATAACAGTCAATATTATACTAACAACCATAATCCTCGAATTAATTCAAATAATTCACGATTTAACTCTTATTCAGATAGACCCCAGTATAGTCATAATAATAATGGTTACGAAACTAGCAATCACCTCCAAAATAGGCCTACTTGCCAATATTGTTCAACATTTGGACATACGGCTCGTAATTGTTTCCAAGTACAGCCCAAAACGAGCCCTCAGTCGCTTTCTCGACTAATATTATGACCTGATATTATGACCATGGCTATCATACCTGCTTCCACCAGTCCTGAATAACCAGGTAATACCGAATTATGGCATCATGTCCCTTCATTTGCATGCGGACAATGTCCAAAAATTCAAAATTTTTCTAGCGAAATGATAGTTTCGCAATTAAAGGGCAATTTCCAATTAATACTTGTAGAAGCGTTCTTACAGGGCAATCATTAATTTGCGCACCGTATCTAACACTTAATAAATTCAACATTCAATTTTCAACTAGTACTCAAACGCACTAATCGCTAAGTTCACTAAAATCCCTAGTAACTAGCCACAAAATTTCTGTGCCACCTCGCGCACACAATACATAACACTTGAAATAACATACTTGACATAATCTCTTGAAATTATTCTCATTCTATCACACTTCTCAACCTATTCTCAACTCTACAAACTACACCACATGTATATATTAGTATATATTAACCATATAGTTAACAAACTTATGAACTATATAAGAATAAAAAAAAATTGCATGTAATCAATTAATTAGTCTTAAGAACAAAAATGTATATTACTTACAATAATTTATAAATTATTTTATTTTCAGAAATCAAGATGACCACGTGAATTTGTTTAATATGTTTATATGTTAATATTGATGTTTTTTATTGTATTAAACTAATTAATTTATTTTTTTCAGTTCACCTCAAAAGAAAATTGAATCATTCCTATTACACTTGTACTTGTTTATCATTTGTATTTTAATGTTATATTTTTATAATACTTAATTGTTTTCTTGTATTGTTCAAGGTTATATTCAACTCATCTAGAAAACGCAAAACAGTTGAAAGAACTCATAGCTATAGAAACGGCCGAAATACTTGCACATACCCCTCAAGCTAGCTATTTCATCTTTACCTCTTAGCTTTAATAATTTTTACACTAATATTTGTTGGAATTTAAATTTGTTTAACCTCTCTTTTACAGATCCAAGAATCTTCGTCGTCTGCACGATTGCATGAGTATGAATGTTATTGCATGCGCATGAATTTAATTGCATGAAAATTGCATGTTACTTGTAAATATTTAAAATGATCATTCATTATTTGTAATTTAATACTCTGTTGAATACTATCATTTTCAGATACACAAGATTTTACCAAAGGAATTGACACTAAACTTCGGATTTCTCATGATCCTATAATCCTTCCGCATCCCGCACGCTTATTAAATATATATTTTTGTTATTTGTGTATTTTGTTTATTTATTTATTAATTATTTTTGAAATACTTAAGAGTTTTTTTTTTGTCCATATAGAGTTAATTCAAGAAAGTACATACACACCTACAGTACCGACTTATCTACACTGATCACCTTGTCTACCCATTGCCAGTCACATCTTCATCAGCAACACTCTCACTCGCCAAGCAGTGTTCGCTGTTCGCCTATCAGCCTACAACCACAGCAACGTTCACCCACTCACGCAGCGTTCGCTCGAGTAGAATACATTCAAACACCACAGCAACGCTCACACCTTCAAGCAGCGTTTGCTCCAGAAGAAGATGACTGCACCCTACAACACACGGCCACCTTGCAGAGGTTACACACACGCCTCTCGATAACTTCCATGCCTCTACAACTCCAGATTATCTCCCAAATTTTTCGTGCCGAAAAATTTCTCCAGGAGGGGGGATAATGTAGTGGAAGAACGAAATGAAAAATAATAGTTTTTAAAAATAATTTAGAATATTTTATAATGTGAATTTAACTTCAAAAAGAATGTATTTTACTGTCAGGTACTGTAAATTTGGATCATTAAACAAAGGCACAAAATCCCGTTAGGGTAACTCTTTTGTATAAGAGACTTCCCCCGCAAGAGAGAGAGCAATTCCAAAGATTAGAGTCTAACATTAGCTTTCTAAGAGTAAAGAGTAAATAGTCTTAACTCAGCCTTAAAACCATACAGTCGTAATTCTGCTTCCAAAGCCAGAACACTTCAGGAATCGCCCTCTTCAAATCAGTGCCAGTTATAAGTTAAAACATAAGAGTTTAGCATTTAATCTAGATTTATTAATTGATTTATACTTAATCGCTGTGATATTATAAAGCTATTTAAATTCAGTTAGAAAATATATTTATTTTATAATCAGTGGTGCTTTCTTGATTATATTCTTATATTCTATCTCAAACAAACACAAGCCCTTTTCGCTAAAACGCTCACGCCACAAGCTACCTTCACACATCCACACCATAACATTACACTAGTACAAGTAGTGTATTTTAGTGATGGGGATACAGCCAGGTACTACAATCTAGGTCAATGCAAACCAAGAGACAAAGGACAAGATAGTTAAGGTAAAACAATAAAACTCCCTCCAGACATACCAGCACTATTTGAAAGGATTTGAACTATGGAAGAGAAGACATTTCTTCAAAAACAGTCTAAAACAGACATTTAAGCAGAACACTTGTTTTCGCTCTCTTAGAATCAGTGGCAGTTTAAATTAAAACATAAGAATTTATTCCAACTAATTTCAGTAAATTAATAAGCATATTGCTGTGTTATTGAATAGCATTTAAATATCTTTAAAGAATATATTTAATTTAATCTACCAGTGTTTTCTTAATTATTCTTATTACTTCTCTCTCTTAAAACTTACAAACACAAGCCCTTTTACTAAACCGCTCGTGCTACACCAACATACACACTGAAATAACATTTCAGTGCTGTAACCGTTAATATACAAATTGAACTGTACGTGTGAATAGAAACAAAAATCTGAAAAGAAGAACTTAAACCACTTTTTTTCATTGCATTCTTACAGTTATGGTCGACACATTTGCTTAAAAGTCGCTAGTTTTACTAACCGTGGACATACGGATTGAAGTGGAGGAGACTGATACCTAACATCCAACTACCCAGAATAATCCATAACCTCAATTTTTTTGGGAAGATATTTCAAATAACAAATAATAGGTTTTATGTGTGTGTGTGTATATATAAATATTCAGTGAAGAATAATCTGTAAAGTCGTTTCTGAGAAAGTTGTAATTTTATTATAAATAATTATGGTTAACAGAATTTCTTCAAATGTGATTTGTTTAAAATATTTAATTTGCCAATACATTAAATAGTTAGTAGAAATACACGATATTCTTGAAATAGCATATTAGAGAGGGAAGGGTAGCTCAGTGGTAGCGTGCCGGATTCCCACATGGAGGTCCTGAGTTTGAGTCACTTAGATCTTCCTACAAAAAATTCAAAATTAGAACACGCTACAGGCCACCGCACAACGCCAAAATCGGTGCCTATGTTCACTTAGCCTTGCCTACATAGTATTCAAGTAACCATCCCTGCCACGTGGAGGCGGATCTCTACATATACGTCTAGTCCTTCGCATTACCGCTACTTCGAAGCGGCGAGCAAACTCAACAAAGTCTAAACTTTATGGCACTTTTCGTCAATTCTTTACAATCTCCCGGCCAGTTCTCTCCACTTCTTTTCAGCTTGAATTCCATGTGGATCCTTGCCTCGTCGAGGAAAGGACATCGGAAGAGAACGAAATGCACCGTGTCCCGTTCACCGCATTCGCAATTTGGGGAATCTTTCAATCCCAGCTCATGGGTCTGTGATGCCGATTCGGGAAGAGCTCATACGTGGTTCTCCCTTTCTCTGCTCCATCCCAGCGTCTTTGCCACTTCCCAATCTCTCGGACCTTTTTCTTTGCAAGGGCTGGAGGCGTCTGATTGGACAGCTCCTCATCATCAAGGACAATCATTCCCCCCTTCTTATGGGTAAGGGCCCTCATCTCTACGAGGAAATCAAGCGGCATCACACCAGCGACCACCGGTAAGGAGACCGTGGAGGATGTCGCATAGGCCCTTGTAGCAGAGCACAAAATGGCTCTTTTCAGGGTACGTTGCAACATTCTCTATTACGCCTCTATAGATGGTTAGGGCCATGCCAGTCTTCAGCCCCCATTCACCACGGGCTACCCTGGTACAAGTTGAGACATCTGGAGGCAACCCATTGAATATGGGGCTTAAAAGAAAGCTTCCAATCCAGCAGCACGCCCAGGTACTCAAATTGAGTCACGTGGACTATTCTGTGATCGCCCACCCTAATCCAGGGAGGACGACTGGGATGAAGCTTGCCTTTCATTAGCACCACTTTAAACTTCTCGAACGAAATCTGCAGCTTCTCTCCCTGACACCAATTCTTCTTCCGGGACACAACAGCGCTAGCACGCTTCTATAACTCCCGGCGACAATCTCCATGGACAACTATTGCAAGGTCATCAGCGTATGCAACCGAATCTCAATAATCCATATTCTTAATATGCTCTAGCAATTCATCCATAACTATGTTCCATAGGAGCAGGCCCACCACCGAGCCCTGCGGACAACCTTTACTTATTGCCCTTGAAATTTCGCCGGCTTGAGTCACTAACACCGCCACCCTTTGGGTGAGGTAGCTTTGAATCAATTTCAGAAGATACGGCGGACAATCTCTTCTTCTGAGTGACTCCAAAACAGTCGGCCACAAACATTATCAAAGGCCCCAGCTGTGAGGACGTACTGTGAGATCTTCCTACAGTTTATATGTCCGGTAATGGCCAGTGGTGTCTGTAACACTGTCCGGTCAATTTAAAAAAAAAATAAAACACTTTGGAGGGAAACCAGAATTCATAGTTACCAGAAACCTCCAAAAAAATCAATTTTCCTAGTAAAACGTTTCAAATAAAATGACAGATCTTTTTTATATTGTTAAATATCCAAAGTTCACAGAAAACCGCAAAAATCTGGAAAAAAAAATCATTCAGTAAAATCGCATTTTCTGTGATTGGCTTTTCATAGAAATGTTTACATCAGATGCGGTGGGTGGCACTTAAACGGATTTTCGTTTTTGAAATATTTTGTTTACACACATACAAATATATACCCTTACCTGTAAACATTTTTTTTCATTATAATTGTAACTCGAAATATGTGTTTCTGATGGGAATTCAATTCTTAAGAATTTTACGTCATCGCAATATTTTCTCTTACGGTCATAAGAGAAAGTAATAAAATAACGATTATATGCATGATTATGTGTTATAATCAATTATTGAATGGAAAGAAGGGACTTGAGAATTAACACAACAAATAAGTTAACATTTTATAAACCAAGTTTATTTTCTATTTTTATATCCCTATAATTATCTTAAATTATATAAAGCTTATAATTCCGAGACTAATTTGTTAATAGTTTGATGACAAAAAAATTATGCGTTAAATAAAGTCAAGGATCTTTAGCTGTACGTGTGCGACTTTCTAGGATATATTTATTCATTTCTTACCATACTTTAGTATTATTAGTTTTTGTACTGAAAATATTTTTAAGTAGCTATTTCATAATTGCTTTTTTTCTCACTAAAAACCATCTTTGTCTTTGAAAAGTAATCACATAACATTTCATAAACAAGTAGATTTAGCTTTCTTAGGATCAAGAAAGCCAAATGAGTCTGTGAAGAATAGTAGCAGATAGGGAAGGGAATAGCTAAGTGGTTAGCGTACTGGACACCCACGCGGAGGACCCGGGTTCGAGTCCAGCTGTGCTACCCTTAGATTTTTTCTTCCTCTAGGAAGCTCTCTGTCTGTAACGAGAGAACGCTTTCCAGAGGCCGGCAGTGCACTGAGAAGGCTCCGTGTCCCAATGACCATAGATGTTGACGCGCCTTAAGTTAAAAAAAAGAAAAGTAGTAGCAGATTTTAAGGGCAACAGAAAGAGTAAGTGAATCCGAGTGTAATTGAAGAAAGATTGATATCAAACAAACTAGGACTAATGGTGTGGGAGGTATTTTGTTGTGGTATTAATAAAAGTACGAGGTCACTTTTAATAAGTAAAGAGTCAAGTGATTAATGTTTGAGTTTGTTGTATTTAAATAACCTTAAATTTACCGATTTTTCTTTATACGATCCCAGAATACTTTTACGCTTGTTTAACTCTCTAGTAGTGTTTTA
>JAAEAF010007566.1:0-45580 GCA_011037195.1 Triatoma infestans | reverse complement strand
AATGTTCGGTATTGAGTTGTATGAATGAAAACTAAGTAATCCAACACTGTAATCACCATCAGATAAATTAATTGGTGGAAAAATATCAGCACTTAGAACGCTGGACGTTCCAGTCAATGTGAAAGTATACGACATGACTAAGCCGTGATTTTCTTTAACGTATATTTTTATATAGAAACTCTAAACATAAATGGCCGCAATAAGGAGTATTCCATTCTTGATATCTCATTCTATTATACTCTATATCACATCCATTAAAATATTGCAGTAACTCTAATGGTGGTCTGAGGTTACCAAAAGGATCAAAATAATTAACTTTGTTACCTTTTTTAATGTAAGCAACCCAATGAGTTCCAATATTTTGTAAAGAATCTAAATTGACAATTCCGCATTCGTTAATTTTAGGAACTTTTGGCAAATTGTCACGCATGTAAACACCTCTAAAATGTGGTAAATTTTTGGCAAATTCTATCAATTCTATATTTGTAAGTGCTCTATCAGGAAGTAGTCAATCTCGTTTAATATAAAGACCATATCCTTTCTTGTAAGGGTTAAGATAAAATCCTTGTCCAATTTGTTGAGACTCCATCGTTCTATTATGCCTTCTCATTTCTTCTAGACGATCTCTAGCATCTTGTGTTTCTTTAACTGCTTTAGCTATAGCTGATGCTCCACCGGCTAAACCCCCAATAGCTGAGAGCCCAGCAAATAGTGGTACTAGAAATGGGAGAATACCGCCAGTTCTTGGAATTGGTAGAACTCGTGGAACTTTAAATTTTTTTGATTTTCCTACATACTTTTTAGCTTTTCTTAAAGATTTTTTTGATGCATCACTAATTGATAATAAAGGAGATGTAACACGTGCAGCATTTATAACATCTTTTATAGATTTTACCCTATGTCTCTTTCCACCACTGCCTAATTTAACTTTAGCTTTCATAGCGTTTGTGACGGCCCAAGCTGCTGCTTTCTCACCGAAAGATGCGTCACCAGACTGTGCTCTTTGCCAAGCTTTATCTGCAAGTATAAGATCCGCCTTATGTCTTGATTCTATGTCTTTATGCTGTGAATATGCGATGTCATGCTCTTTACAAGCCTCATCCAAAGGATTGATACCTCTATCACCACGTTTTAATCTTTTTTGTAATTTAGTACCGGGGCCACAAAATCTATAACCAGGTATATGCGCTTCAAAAGGCAGTTTATTAATCACTGAATTTATAAGACCTTTTCCTACTGTTTTCTTTCTCATTATGATAAAACCAGTGTTTAAGAAAGGTACTTATATAATAATTCGCCCTCCTCTCCGATGCGATTTGAAAAACAGAGTGAAGTATTACCAATTTATAACTTACTAGATAATTTATTGGACAAAGATAAAGATACTCGCCATGGTGTGCTATTACCAGATAATATTCGCGCACTTATTTGTGGAAGTTCAGGATCTGGTAAAACTAATTTAATAATATGTTTGCTTGTACATAAAAATGGATTAAAATTTACAAATGTCTATATATGCAGTAGATCTCTTCAACAAGAAAAGTATATCTACTTAAAACAGATTTTTAATTTAGTTCCAGAAATTGGTTTTTGGACAGTAGATACGAGTCAAGATATTATTTCTCCTGATGAAGCTCAAGAAAACTCTGTTATTATTTTTGATGATATTTCAATGGATGAGCAGGAAAATATAAGAAAGTATTTCAGCATGGGTCGTCACAGACATATTGACTGTTTCTATCTTTGTCAAAGTTACGCTAGAATACCTAAACATCTTATTCGTGATAATGCAAACACAATTATTCTCTTCAAACAAGATGATCTAAATTTAAAACATGTTTATAAGGATCATGTAAGTTCACCAAATATTTCATTTGATAAGTTTAAACAGATGTGCAATGTCTGTTGGGAAAAGCCTTTTGGATTTATAACTATTGATAAAACAAGAGATTTAAACAATGGTAAATATCGAATGGGATTAGATACATTTATCTATATATAAAGTTTTATTATGTACATACTCTATCATTACTATCATGGATCCCAAAGTGACAAAACAACTTATTAAGACTTCTAAAACACTACGCCAAAAATTTAAAAGTATGAAGCGAGGACTTCAATTATCTGAGGAGGAGCTAGAAAGAAATTTGAAGCCCATCACCAAACCCCTGCAGGAATTAGTTGATCAAAGTAAACAGCCAAGAGTTAAAAAAATTAAGATATCTCCCTTGAAAAAAGATGTTTCAACTTCAACGGAAACATTGGCGCATACTTCAACTCCTATTCAGAGAAAAAAATTTATTCCTATCAAACGAGAAAAAGGGGAAACTTTTGAGGATGAAGAAGGAAATGAACAGGAATCAATTAAAAGTGAAGAAGAAGAAGAAGAAGAGATTACTCCTTTACAACGGATAAAACAGTTTGACAAAGATGAATTACAAAAAAGCATGGAAGAGTATGAAGGTATAGGTCCTTTATTTAAACCATATTTACTTAAAGTTACGAATTCTGACACTAAGGATATGGATGACAGATATGGTATTAGAATATTGCCTACAGGTGGAATGGTAATTGGAAATGCTCAAGCATCTATTGATGGTAATAATATCATTGTAAATAATAAAATGTATGTAGGTACTCCAGGTTTATTTCAATTATTGTTTTTAAAAAAACCTACCATGTATACTGAAGACGATTTGGGAAAATATCGCGACATTCTAAATAGAAGTCAAGCTCATAAGCAACAATTCAGTTATGAGAAAAATATTAGTGCTAGCAAAGGTTGGAAATACAATAACATTATTGCTCCTTTATTTTCTTCCACCGAGAAAAGTAGCACTTTAGCAGAAACTAGATTCACCCCACCATCTTCTTCATCTTATAGTAAGACACCACTCACTTTATATGCAACAAAACCAACCAGATATCAAACAAGATCAAAATTTCCTCCATCAGGTTCAGGTATGTGGGAAGGACAAAGTATTTATGAATATTGGGATGACCCTAATGAATTAGTTGATAGACTTCGACTATTACATGCATCAACCATGGCTGGCCATACAGGTCATGAAAATGAAATGCAATCTATAATTGAAGAGCTAAGAGAGGCTGATATTATTTATTAACAAAATTTGTGAGGAAATGTTTATTTGTAGTTTGATTTTTCAACAAGCAATATGTCTGTCGATAAGTTTGGAAGATCTCTACATCAACTGAGATTATTTGAAGTAAATGAAGACAAAGATGGTGATTATATAGACTTTGAAAACAAACGTTTACACGGAATCAATGATCCAGTGAGTGATTCTGAGGCAGTTAATATGAAATATCTTGTGAAATATATAGCTGACTTAGTCGATAAAAAGGGAATTATTACACAAACAAAGTTGGAAGATTATATAAAGCAAATGGACTTAGTCACAAAGCCACATTTAGATAAAGAATTTGTTACCAAAAATTATCTTTTAGAAACTTATGATTCGGCTAGAATCGAGACTACGAATACTTACGTGCAGAATATATTTAAAGTTGTAAGAAATAGATTAAATTTACTTCGACCAAACATTCCTTTGACTGTAGAAGTTCTTAAAGAAGTTTTAAGCACAACCTAGTAACAGATCAGAACAGAAAACAACATGTCAATGAAGGAAGCTGTAGTAAATGAACTGCACAAACCAGCTCGCGTGCATTATCCTCGAAGACGCACTCTGCTGAAAGGAATAGATGATTTATGGCAAGCCGATCTAATTGAAATGATTCCTTACACTCGTCAAAATAATGGTAATAAATACATTCTGGCAGTGATTGATTGTTTTTCAAAGTTTGCCTGGGTTGAACCAGTAAAATTAAAAAGTGCTCAAGATGTTACTAAAGCAATGCAGAAGATCATAAACTCAAGTGGACGGGTACCTCATAATATTCAAACAGACAATGGTAAAGAGTTTTATAATGCTATTTTTAAAAAGTTAATGCAGAAATACAACATCAACCATTATAGTACCTTTAGCAAAATTAAAAGCTCTATCATAGAACGATTCAACAGAACATTCAAATCTATGATGTATCGAATGTTTAGCCTAAATGGAAACTATAATTATACCAAGCACCTGGCTGAACTGATAAGTATCTATAACAACAAAGTACACCGTACTATTGGAATGAAACCATCTGAAGTAAATGCTGAGAATGCACCATCCTTATTAGCTGAAGTTTACTCTTCTAAATCTAAACGTAAAGATAGACCGCATTTTAATGAAGGAGATTATGTACGTATTTCAAAGAGTAGAACTGTATTTACTAAAGGGTATACGCCAAATTGGAGTACAGAATTATTTAAAATCAAAAGTGTTCAGAAGACAATCCCATATACTTACTTATTAGAAGATCTTAATGGACAACCAATTCGAGGAGCCTTCTACAAACCTGAATTACAAAGAACTGATTTAAAAAATGTGTATCTTGTAGAGAAAATATTGAAACGTAAAAATAATAAACTTTATGTAAAGTGGTTAGGGTTTCAAACCCCATCGTGGATAAATAAAAAGGATTTGCTAATATAGTTATTTTTTATAGCTTAAAATGTGAATAAAATAAATACATTTTTTGAAAAATTATATTTTATTGATTTTTTTCTACATTTTCAGTATAAAATTTTGATACAATTGGTGTACAAAGTTTTTCCAAGTAATTCAACTGTTTGTTAATAACTGGATTCAAACTTTCTAATTTAAAATATTCATTTTTTATTAAAGTAACCGTTGGAGGTTGATAATTCAGTAGATTTTCCAGCCATGTTGGTCGCTCCCGAATTCTAATACTTTTGCGGGTAAATTTCTCAAAAAATATTATTGCATTATGCATTGATATTTCATCTAAAGAATATTCGCTATTCTTTTTAAAGAAATTGTTAAATATATTACTATTATTCTGTATTGTGCGCCAGTCTTCGATGTCCAAATATATGATCCCTTTTTTGCCTGCTTTCAATGCCACGATTGGTTTACCATCATCTGTCAAACCAGTTATTAAATTCTTCGATTTGCTGCTGTTTAACGGATAGCTGGTAATGAGTTGTAAACCTGTTTCACTCTGCATCTTGATGTGAACTGACTACATCTAAACAGCCCAAGTTTTCCTGAGGCCTCGCCCCCACTTTTTTAACATATAAACTGTACAATCGTTTTTGAACGCGGTAAGCTAACGCACATATTACACAACATATGCAAGTTGGACCTTTAGGATTTGACCATATACAATTAATATAGTGGTGATTGTTTGATTTTGCACTATGTGTCTTAGAATACTGTTCTAACTCTTTTAAATCATTTAAAAGAGTAACATATTCGAGCACTAAATCCAAATCATCCAATGTAACAGAAGGAAATGTTAAACAAAACTCTATATATTCCTTACTTAATGAAATTCGTTTCCAGTAATCGGCCATTCCTTGTACTTTCAAACCTCATCAGTAACTGAGCGTTATATTATAAAATCAGACGATCATTTTAATAATTATTTAGTATATACAATGGCAGTTGAATTAAATGATATTAAACTTAGTGACAAATATAAAAAGTTTATGGCTACATTTCCGAAAATTGCTTTATCTGATACAGATTTAGCGAATACTTATATAGATTTATATAGTAACTTGAATCGATTGGAGGACTATTCTAGAACTTTTCATACAAGACCTGTTAAGGGGGGGCATTATGATAATTGTGTATGGTCTTATCCTGATACTGAAGATGGTCTAGATACGTGTATGTGTGTTATAGTAGGTTTTTTATCTTACAAAATTCATTGTGACTTGAACAAATTATTTCCAGAAGAGGAGGAGCAGGAGGAAAATTAGTAATATAACTTTACAATCAATAGCTTTGCTTGATGTAATTTGTTATAGAACTAAATACCCCCTTCCCCCGGCCTGAAGGGGAGAAAGGCGATCGTTCAAGGTCAACCGGCGCGGCAGCTAAACACACACACACGTGCATTCATTTATATATCAGCTACATTTTTACATGGTATATCAACAAGGTCTCTGTGGTGTAGTGGATAACACACCTGACTTCTGTACGCAAAGTTCTCGGTTCAAATCCGGCAGCAGATAATTTAAAATTTATTTTTATAATTAAAAAATAATTCTTTGAGCAAATTCTAGACGGCCGCCATATTGCTTCATGGCGGTTGTTCTAGAACGTGCCTTTTTCCACTACTCCACTCTAGTCTGGCCTAAGTAGCGAGTGAGACTCTCAATTTTTGTGTTTGTCTCTCCCTCTCTCTGCTATAGATCCGTCTCTTCGGATCCTATTGCAAAACCTATACAATAGGTTTCACTTCTGTGCAGTTAAAAATACTTTAATGAAAAACTATTTGGTAAAGTCACACTTGCGGTTTAACCCGATTTTCTTATGTGGTAAAAAAAAATCATGTATCATACCGAAATGATACTTTAGAGGATAGCATAATGCTACGGTTCCCCCACTACTCACCCAAAAAAAGGAATTTGCCTGGGAATAAAATGTTTCAAATAAAAGTGAGAGCTATTAATGTGTGTAGAGAGTAAAACAAAAAGTGTTTAAAGATAATCTTTAAAAACTGTTTTCGAGAAAAATCTCGAAAAACTGAGAAAAAATCAATTTATTATAGTCTCATTTTTGGTTAAATGGATTTTGCCGGAAATCTTCGCGTCAGAGGTGGGTATTAGTGTCTAGACTAATTTGTTTATATATGAGCCACTCTTGTTTAACCAAATTACCGTTGTAATACATTCATATAAATAAATACGAAGTAAATAGTACCTAAACGGAATACCCAGTTTGAGGTTGCTGAGAGTTTTCGTTTTTTAGAATATTCTATTAAAAATCACAGACACACACACACACACACACACACACACACGGATTTCGTATTCAGGGGACCTCAAAGCATGTTTCCCGTGAAATCTCAATTTAGAAAATTTTGACACGACCGCAATACTTCCTCTTACTTGGAAATAAGAGAAAGTAAAAAGAACTCAGCTAAAACTGTTCGGAGAAATATTACAAAAAATAATATGTTGATAAACGTTTAAGGAGCGGTATTTTTTTTTTTTTTGTAAAATAATAAGAAATAAGAAAATATTAATTAATAGAAATGTGCGCCCGGCGTTTGAGTGGGGGTTGATAACAGATAACATTTATTAAGTGGACAAAATTTTACTGCAGTTATGACGGATGGAAAATTTGTGTTTTATATAAGAACAATGAGTGTTAAAGAAATGAAAATGTTAGAAGTGCTGCAAAAAAAAAAAAAACAAAGAAAAACGAAGGCATTTTCTTCTTGTGAAAAAGAAATAAATCAAAGATATCTGGAGTAGAAGGGACAGGAAGAAGGGATAGGCGCAATTATAAAAATGATAGAAAAGTGGGAAAGTCGATACGTAAGTGAGGTGTATATGTACACGAAGGGAGCAAGGAGAAAAGTGAGAGCATGGCTCGCTCATTGGTCGAGCGAGTGAAAGATTGAAAGTGAGTACAGTTTACTCACTTTAACTCACTAGAGAGTGCAGAAGTGGCACCCCTGAAGGGAGGGAAGTTGAAATATTTATAGACAAGAGAGACTTTTCAAGTCCAACGCTTTAAAAAAAAACAAAAAAAAAAAAAAAAAAAATATACAAGCACAAAATAAAAGCACTAAATCAATAGTTGCACTTGTTGATTGCCAACATAGCAGACCAAATCTTCATCAACATGGATTTTTTTTTTTTGACTTGTTTTTATTTAAGAACCCCCTCCTTTTTTTTTTATCTTCAACAGTCACTCTGCTCACTACTGCAAAAACCGAACAAAAAAAAGTAAAAAGTTTATTTATGACTGAGTTTTCTTTGATCTATGTGGCCTGTACTATTTCCCCACTTCTTCAAATTACTTCTGTTTTTCAGAAGAAATGGTAGCCCATTTAAAATACTGACAAACATGGATTACAGTCAGAAGTTCTTTATTTTCTTCTGTACAGATAATTCTGTTTCTTTATTTCATTCCAAACAACTGGCCAAATTATTTTACTAATAGTTTAATTTTCGAAGTTACTTCTTTATTATTTTAATTTTTACTTTCTCTTATCAGAATCGTATTAGTTTTCGCCGGAAATACAAGTTTTGAGACCATCTGAGCATGATTTGTATTTATTTATTTAGAAATGGATCTGTGCGTGTGACTGTCTGTGTGAAATTTAGTTTTGGAGGCTATTTAGTATTTGGAGGTTTTCGACAATATTGTTTGGGCGGAAAAAAAGTAGGTCTACAAGAAGTACCAGTTGACCGAACTAATTTTTCATTTTTTCTTTTTCTTTTCTTTTTCAAGAGTTACAGTGAACTTTTTAACCGGCTTGAAGAAACAAACTCTGGCCTGTAAAAGAGCTTCTTGACAGAGGAGTTGAATGAAGACTCCTAGTAAAGTTGTAGCTTGTTATAAACTCTCGAACGCCGCTTGCAGAGTCTTAATTACGGATTTCAGACTGATTTAAGCTTCTAATTTGGCTAGCTTATATACGATTATCTAGCTGTTAAACAGCCGCAGCGCTGAAGCGGCTGGTGTCGGCCACATGAAATTGTCAGCGCAATTACGGCGGTGTGTACACTAACAACACTAGGCTGTTTATTCCATGACCACTTCGAATTTGCCCTGTTTTTATATAAAAAATGTTGGGCAGAGTTTGTTGCTTATAATACATAATAATAATAATCTTACAGAGGGAAGGGATAGGTAAGTGGTTAGCGTACTGGACTCCCACGCGGAGGACACGGGTTCGAGCCTAGCTGTGCTACCCTTAGATTTTTTCTTCCTAAGAGCTTCTACAGCTCACTGTCCGGTAATGGACAGTGTTGTCTGTAACGAGAGAACACTGTCCGGAGGCCGGCAGTGCATTGAAAAGGCTCTGGGCGTCAATGACCATATTTTAACGCACCTTAAATTAAAAAAAAAAAAAATAATAATCTTACAGCCCATTCGAGCGTATTGGCGGATCAGATGCACAGCACTTGGGCGATAGTTACAGAAGAGATGGAATCCATGGCGTTACTAATTTCACGGTGACAATTTACATCTTCTTATTTCATTACAAAACTGCTACAAATTTACCTGCACAACTAAATATTGTTCCACACTTTGCCGAATTTTTAATTTAATTAAAGTCGTAGGTTTTCTTTCTTTTTTTTTTACTGCAACCATTTTCATTGAAAATAAGCACCATTTTGAAATGATGATCATACATCTTACTATTTTCTTTTTATATAAGAAAAAGAAGGTTTTATAACAACATTTTCTAAAATAAAGTTTTATAACCATAATAAAAGAGAAAGTTAATTCTCCAGTGGGCATTTTATTGTCTTGATGTTTCCCATGTAATTCTCGTTTCTCATATATATATATATATTTATATTCCTCTTTGGCGGTATATTTCCAGCCCTCTTGGTTCTATGTCTGTAAGTATATATGTATGTATTTGTGCGAAAGAAAGGAGAGGTTCATTCTGTTTGAAGAAACTCTTAAAAGGAAATACTGACAGCAGACGTTTGGATATATATGTATGCGTTCTTTGTACTCTTTCCTTACAGATGTTCTATAGTACATCAGTGTTTGTATCTATGTGCGTTTATTTGCGTGAATGCGTACGCCCCTTTTGTGCGTATATATAAAGTAAGTAAAGTATATGTAATTTGTTTGTACATACAAGCAATTGTTTTTGGGGAAAATGTACTCATGTTTTAATATATATATAGTATTAAGCATTCTAGTGTACAGAACCTGTGTACATGTATTACTAAGGTCGTTTCTCATTCAGTAGCACTTCCTAATGCCCTATCTTCTATATCTGTGTAAACTTTCAGTGAATTAAATTCCTAACATTGTTGGTATTTTCACAGTGAGTTAAGAAGAGGAAACTTTAAATAGGATATGAGAACTGACTTATATATATTTATATACATCAAGTCCAGTAGTTGAAAATAAATTCTTCTTTTATAGAGCAGCCGTTCGCCGACAAGCTTGGTGCCTTGATGTTTTTGCCTTTTGTAAACTTCCATACGGTTGAAAGTTGAAAGAGAGATTGCTTAAAAAAAAAAAATCTGGTGTGAAACACTCACACATCTTTCTCAACCTCCAGTTCTCAAAATTATAATTCACAAAGGTTTAGTTTGTGCACCAAATTTAATGAAATTTGTCGAAAACTGAAAGAAACTGTCCAGCAAAAGCGCACTTCCGGTTTACTGATTTCCTTCAAACTCGGAATTTTGGACATCTATTTATTTCTAATTAATTTCATTTGGGTGATGAGAGTTGTATAATCAAGTATGATGCCACTTTAAAGGAAGTTGTAACTCTACCCCCTCTCCTAAAAGTGCCCTTAAATGAATTTTTCCAGAGAAATGTAATGGTTTATATAAAAGTTGTAGATCTTTGAATGTTTAGTTTATATGTGATGTTTCAAGAAAATCATAGGGGCTATTTTTGACAAAATCGCGAAAAAGTGAAAAAATCATTTAGTAAAAGTATTAAAATAAAAGCACTTCCGGTTATCCGATTTTCCTCAAACTCAGAATTTCAACAACATATTTAATTCTAATTAACATTATTAAATGATCGAATTGTGCAATAAACTGAAATAGCACTTTAGAGGAAAACCTAACCCCACCCCTCCCCCAAAGTGCCCTTAAAGAATTTTCGAGAAATGTTTCAAATAAAAGTTGTTAGCTCCTTGTATTTGAGTTGGTACCATGATTTAAGGAAGTGTTGTAGTATTTGAGAAAAAACGAAAAAAAGTAATTTAAAAAAAAACTAGTAAACGTGGTACTTCCGGTTGAGAATTTGGACAGATAAACTACTGTCGGATCGCATGGTGATTTCTTCTTTTGACGGGCGACTTTTTTGCTACCAAAAGGAATATCAAGTTTCAACTTTCTACGGTTTTCGTTTTTGAGCTATGCTGTTCACATACATACACACAGACACACACACACACACACAGACCATTTGCTAAAAACCACCTTTTTGGACTCAGGGGTCCTTAAAACGGATATTTCCGGTGGAAACTCGATATCGAAAATTTGACACGATTACAATACTTCCTCTTACTAAGAGTAAGAGAAAGTAAAAAAAGGGGGAGGGGAAGACCCATATTGAAACTGAATTCTTTCAGGGAATTTAAAAAAAAAAAAACCTGTTCCGTAAAAGCGCACTTCCGGTCAAACGATTTTTCTTTTAAATTCTAAATTTCGACAATATATTTAATTCTAATTAATATTATTTTGATGATAGAATTCTATAATAAACTGATAATACCCACTTTGTAAAAAAAACATAACACCACTAAAAGCGTTCATAAATAGCATTTTCACCCGAAGAAATATTTCAAATAAAAGTTATAATGGCTCCATAATATGTGTAACTGATATAACAGATTTAGGAAAATCGTAAAAAAAGTGAAGAAAAAAAAAAGCATTCAGTAAAGTAAATATTTCCGGTTGCCAGAATTTTGACAGACATTTTTGAATTATACTGTTCAAACACATAGCCATACAAACAACATTTTCAAAAAAAAAAAAAACTGTGTTTTGGACGTCCAACACGTGTTGAACCAATGGAAAACTTGATATCGTAAATTTGACTCGATTACAATATTTCCTTTTACTAGGAGTAAGAGAGAAAGTAAAAATGTTATTGAATTTTTTAAATCTGATTTTTGTAAATAATAAAAAAAAAACTTGTAATGGACGAAAGATTTTTTTCATTATTTAGTTTTTTATTTTTATTTTTTAATTTGTAGCTTTTATATTGATGAAAGCAAAAAAATCATAAGTTTTAAAATATAGGGCAAGGTTTTTACTTTATTTTAAATAAAAAAAAGATTATGGATTAGATTTTCCTAGAATTTTTTTTTTTACTTTTTTTTCATTGGGATCAGATTTAATTTTGTAAAAATAAAAAATAAAAATTGATGTGAAACACTCACACAACTTTCTCTTCCTGCAATCTCAACAATTTTCTTTAATCTCCCAATATTTACATATGGTTACTCAAATAAATTTTACGCTCAATGAATGTACGTATGTTAGCCAGATTCCTTCAGCCTTAGCACCTAAGAAAGAAAGTTTGTAAGGTGTTGAACACCAGTTTAAATTAGCCTAACAAACATTTATATCAAATGCAATAAACATACCAAGTTTAAATAAAATTTAAACGCCCTCTTTACTTTCTCTTACTCTAGTAAGAGGAAGTTTTGTAATCTAGTCAAATTTTCGATATCGAATTTTCATCAGAAATCTCCGTTTTGAGGTCCCCTGACACAGAAAGTTCAAACTTGATATTTCTGTTTAGTTATCACCATGAGATCTATCACATTAAGTTATGTGTTATAATTCTTCAATCGGAAGTACCACTTTACTAATTGATTTTTTTTTCCACTTTTTCGCGATTTTCTTGAAATTGGCTCCGGTGAATTTCTTGAAACTTTTTCCCATAAACTTAACATACAAAGATCTACAACTTTTATCAAAAATATTTCTCTGAAAAAATTCATTTAAGGGCACTTTTGGAGGAGCGATTTGGCTATGTTTTTCTGTAAAGTGCTATCGTCGTTGATTATACAATTCTACTATCCAAACAAAATTAATTAGAAATAAATAGATGGCCAAAGAAAATTAGTAAACCGGAAATGAGCTTTTACTGAACAGTTTATCTCAGTTTTCAAAGAATTTCATTAAAGTTAGTAGACTAATTATAAAATTTATCAATTGCAATTTTGAGAACAGGAATAAGAGAAAGTTAAATGAGTGTTTTTCACACCAGATTTTTTTCTAATAAAAACTAAATTTTTTTTTAAATAGCATTTCCGGCTAACAGATTGTCTTCAAATTCACAGTCGCAGGAATCTGAGATGTGATATTCAGATTGCGTTTCCGTTTCCCAAGATAGGTGAAATTATGTGCGGATGGGAAGGTGTAAGAATGGAAAGATTTCCATGTTAATATTTTCAGCTTTCAGTAATATATCAAAGAAATGCTGAAGCTGGAATAGATGTGAAGAGGAATTGTAGGATTAAAGGGGGATTAAAGGATTAATAATGATCCCACTTATGGGTTATGGAATGTTCTGTATGACAAAAAAAAAAAGAAAGGTCCTATTCTGCAAAATCTCACTTCTGATGGACGGATTTTCCTCAAATAGGAAATTCTAGCATCACATTTAATAGTTATTACATAGATTTTTTTTTTGTTGCTTTCTCTTATAAAAGGAAGTATTGCGATCGAGTCAGATATTCAAAATTGAGTCTTCACCGGAATGTCTTGAGGTATCCTAAATGCGAAAAAAATGTTTTTAGCGAATGTATATATATATATATATATATAACATTATTTAGTTTAATATCTCAAAAATGAAAACTGCAGGAAGCTCAAAACTTGATATTCAATTTAGGCACCACTACCATCGCATTAGTCACGAAGACCGGGCAAAATCCATCAACTATAAGTGTGACTTTACTAAATGTGTTATTTAGCTTTTTGTAATTTTGAAATGACTTTCTAAGTCCGAAGATTATCTAGGAGAAGGTCGTGTACTATCTACACTCATAAAGAACTATTAATTTTATTTAAATATTGAAGTATTTTCACTAATGGTGGTAACTAGCGTTATGCTTTCCTCTAAAGTACCACTTCATTATAATATATAGGTTTTTTACCACCAACATAGTATAGAATACACATTGATAGAATACCAAATTTGGAGAAAATCAGTTAACCGGAAGTGCGATTTCACCGAATAGTTTTCGAGATTTTTTTTGAAATTTTTTCGGAAACGGTTACAATAATTTTCTTTAATCGTGGAATGTTTGCTGCAGAGATTGAAACGTATCACTTCTATTAGAAATACTTTCCGAACAAATTGATTTAAAGGGGTAGTTGGGGTCTTACAGTATTTCAATTTAAATTCTCACTAGCTTTGTGTGTTTGGACATAGAGTGCTCCACATAGGGGCCGCTCAGGAATACAATTAAAATCCCCACCACTTTTTTTTTAATGACCAGCCCAACTAAACATTATAATGTTACAGCTTTAATGAAAATATCTTGAATAAATTGCATTATTATTAATTAGAATGTCTTGTGAGTGTTTCACGCCAAATTTTTTTAGGGGATAGTGCGCAGCGGTCTGAGAGATCGATTGTGCTCCTCGGAGCATTTTCAATGCATTGCTCAACTTGGGGCAGTATTCTTAACAACAATGCTTTTCACCAGGCAACGAGCTGTAGCAGCACCGCATATAATATGATGCTACATCCCATTAAATGAAATTCGGCTGCTTAAGCATCGACTGCCAGATTTCTCGGTTAATCGCTGCCGCTTTCCAATTTCATATGCCAACAAGGGTTCTTGCATCATCGGTAAAAGCAATTGTGCCATGCAGTCTGGATCTTTCATCTCGTCTTGTATCGTAAATTGTTCCAGATAAGACCTGGGCCGGGATGTCTTCTTCTCCCTGCAGCTTTACAAGCTTAATGTACTGGCACTCATACAGATCCATCTAGTAATAGAATAATCTAAGGGCAGCATTGCTGCACTTGAAACCGGAATCTCCGCGTGTGATCCAGCGTGCTATCACTGAACTTAATCACTTCCCTATTAATGAGGTAGCAGAACCCCTTTCATTGCCCACAAATGGCATTCTCAAGTCAAGCATAAAGTTGAGCTTTCCGAGAAATTTCCCAAATAAAAGTATAAAACGTTTTTTTCTATAATAGTAATAAATTGATATTTGGGAACCACTTCCAATTGATAGGTAGCAGAACCCCTTCCAAAGCCAAGAAATGGCCCACTCAAGGCAAGCTTAAAGTGCTTTACGAGAAATTTCCCAAATTTTCCTAGAAAAAAAAGTGATTCAAATAAAAGTTTTATAACTTTATTTGTAAAATTAGTAAGCGAAATTTAAGAGGAAAATCTCTTCAAGCCTTTTTTAGAGATACTGTCAACTTTCGGTGACAGATTTCCATTTAACGCTGTGAGAGAAAATTAACCAAATACCTTTTTATTATCCAACGTAATTATCTATGTACGATATTATAATTTGCATATAACAATATACCTATTAATCCTTTCATTTTATTAATGAAAACCTCATCGTCTTTGATAGCTTTTCCCATAGGTAATTTATTATTTTGAACGTATAGATTAAATTTATTACGCTGTTTTTTTTTTTTTTTATTATTATCCTCATAATTTTTTTATTATTTTTCTTGCATTTTATATTGACCAAAACTGTGTGTGTGGAGGGAGGAGGGTATATGGGAAAACTTAAGAAAAGGTGAGGAATTCGTTTACTTATTCTTTTCTTCATACTTATTGTCTCGTTATCTTTTTTTTAGGTGGTTTTTCTTCACGAATATATTTTTCCTTTAAGAAAATTTGATCTTTTTGTTTTTCCGTGGAAACCATATGATTATATAACAGTTTTCCGTACGCTTTGATATGAGAAGCTCTGTATAATATTAAAAGCGAACTATTTCAAGCTAGTGAAAGACATCATATTTTACAACTGATACCTTAGGGACAGACACCTTCCACAACTGTTGGTTCTTTCTGCGACTTTATTTCTTTTTTTTTTATTCCTAATAACGCCGCATACCATTATATGAAGTACTAAAAGTTATAGCTTTATAGGGTTGTAAAAAAAATTGGGTCTCGTTTCTAGTTATGCAGACCAATATGTGATCAAATAGCGCTTAGGATCTTGAAAATGTAATATACTCGTATTCTATTGTTTCGGTCACTTAAGTACTTCGATGTACCTGAAAGACAGCTGAGTTATTTTTTTTTTTATCTATTTTTCATTATTATTGCGTCACAATAAAAAGCGAGTTTTTATGTTTCGTTTCGGCAAATTTTCCAGCCTTAAATTGTATGCAACATCTGCTCTTCTGAAATTCTCTTATACAGTATCCCAAATTGCCTATCATCAGATGTGAAGATCGCCAGTTTTTTTGTTTGTTGATAGTATCCATTTAAAGATGTTTGGTTCTCCTTTAAGATCTTTTCCACGACTAAAGTATTGATGCGATATTGAGAATCTACAGCTGTTGTCCAGATCAAGCTTACAACTATCCATGAACAGGCTAAATACTATTTCAGTGATTACGTTGAAACAAGGCATTCCTCTATTTAAGTATTTTATACTAATAGTGCAGATTTGTGAAGTACTTAAAATAGTTTTTTTTATTTCTATAAAATTCTAAGAGATAATGTAAATTTCATTCATAAATTCAACAAACAAACAAACTGCCAAGCAAAGATTTTAACTTCAACAGATGCAACAATAGCAGTGATAATATCACTAAGCAGTGTTTCCACCAAATTAAAATAAAGATGAGCAGCTATCTATCACTTGATACAAATTATTGTGGAGAGGTTATAAAAGTTAAAAAAACTTTGGACTTGTAAAATAACGCATTTTGATTTAATAATAACTAAATATTTAATTGTATATATCTTAATAATACACCATAAATAAAAGAAGAAATAATTCATAAAATAAACTAAAATGAAAGGAAGTCCATTTACAAGTCCATGCTTATAACACTACACCGCATAAACTGCGATGCTGCTAAGGCGGTATGTAGTGCTTTATTCTCGAATACTTGCAATTTTTTTCAATGCAGTGTTTTCCAGTTCCCATTCAAATGGTTTAAGTATTGATATTATAAATAAATCTAAAGCATTGCGATTTTAATGGCGTCCATGTGTAAATTAGTGTCTAGAGTTGTTTAAGAGTTTAGTAGGCGTTTCTTAAGTTTTGTGTCATTGTGGAGCTATAGAAAGAAGAGTTAGCTATTTTATCCACATTTAATCTTTTCTATTTTTGAATCGATATTGAGATTCATAAGATAAACGATTCTATAGTGGGTATGATGAAGGAGAGAAAATGGTTTGGTTTAGATTAATAAACTAGATATGGCTGAACACTGTATAATGTAAAAAGTGACAGTGACTGCCTGGACTTTACACTCAAATGGTAGAGTATGGTAGAGTGGTAAAGGTTAAGGTAGATGATAAGTTGTGACTGCCGAGTGAACTCTGCTTATATATATATATATATATATATGACTTCTTGTATATCTCCCGTCGCTTTATTTAAGCAGTTTCTCCCACTCTAGTCCGAGAGAGTGGTCCTGTCATGTTTGTCTCTCTCTCTCTCTTTCTGCTATAGATCCCTCTCTTAGGATCTCCTATTACAATTCTTTCCATAAAACAAAAGCTCTTTTTTGTTTTGTTTTTTAATAATCTAGAAAACTAAACATAAACGACCAATTGAATATGTTCAAACTAACGATAGATATCATATACAAAAAACAGCTATAATTTTATTCCATAATCGTGCAGCTTTAACTGGGCTGTGGACAATGCAAACGAATCCCCCAGCTTGGTATAACTTCTAATTTATATACACTACGTAATAGAAAAAAGGTAGAAGTTTAAATTTAAAAAAATAAAAGAACTTAATCATTTTGATGGAAGAATTAATTAAATTGTACAAGATATTCTCAGCAACTATTCGCTGTGTTTCTCATCCCGTTAGGTTTTTCCCATCCATGTACATACCTTCCTAAAAAAATAACCTTATTAAACATTTTTTGTGTCTGGAGAGATTTTGCTCCCTTGTTGCATTATTTTATTTTATTTATTGTTGTTTTTGTTTTTGAGGGGGGAAGTCGAGAACGTTCACCCCACTAGGGGATATTCTTTTGTTGAGGAAAATATATATCATCCTAGTCAGTGGACTTCCTCCTTGCTTTATATATGTGCTTATACTACAATATTGCATTAATGTAATTTTCTGCCTAGCAACCGCCACCCACTGGTTGAGGCAAAAAAAAAGTGTAATGGAATGGGGGAAAGAATCTGTGAAGATAAAATATTTAATAAATCTACTAAGCTTATTTGTGAATTGTATTAAATTTATTCTTTCTCACTTTCATTTTTCTTTTTGCTTCAGTAATTTATTACATAGAAACATCTCCACTTTCTCTTGAAATTTTTTGGGATTAAAAAATTACTTTACAACGTTAAAGTGAATTGTTCACAAAGAAAGAGACAAAGTGGAAAGCAATCCACTTATCTCCCTTTACAGACCAGTGGCGATAAAACTGAATGGACTTAAATTTGTATAAAAGTTTCATCGCTTAAATTTATATAGACTGGAGTAATGGCATGAACAAATGGTGTTGAGAAAATCCATCGCAACTGCGCTGACTACTTCGTGTTGCTGCCATCTTCCGCTCCAGCCCTTACAGAATACCTTTGTTGTAATTGGTTCCGCAGAGCTGGAAAGCATCAGAGTTATTATCCGTGATAGCCTGCTTCTTTTTGTGGTCATCGACCGGTTTCGGGTGTTCGTCCATCATCAGGATAACATAGACTTGCACGGAAAAAAATTTATTTGATTCACCAGCCTTAAAATTACTTAGTAGAAACTAAATGATTCAGCAGCACAGATAATTTTTACTAGCTCTGTGGCTAGCTTACCTAGGCTTATATCGTGATGTTATTTCGGAGCGCAAAATCATTCTAAAAATCAACACTCAAGTGTATGAAAAAAACAACTCTAAAGGAGTTAGAAACAAGTTTTCAAGTGGTTCCAAATATTTATAAAAAAAAGCCTGCAACAAACTCACAAAGAGTCTTAACAAGCAACAATTTCCAGATAATTAATGGTTTGATGTTCGTTTCAGAAAAGCTAGAATTTATTATATCATTCATTACAATCCCTGCTATGTATGAAGACAAAGTTCCGCCCATCGGTAATCCGGATGTCTGCTTGAATATTCTATTTTGAAATGTGAAATATGTATTTTCTAAGATTAATCTTAAACCTTCCATGAATATAGTTTTGCTTTTAATTTTTGTGTAATTTTTTATTATATCCCATTTTCGGTTTATGATTTTGTAAGCTGAATGTAAAGGTATACTAGGGTATAGAGATATATCCGGATTACCGATGGGCGGAACTTTGTCTTCATACATCGCAGGGATTGTAATGAATGATACAATAAATTCTAGCGTTTCTGAAACGAACATCAAACCATTAATTATTGCAAAGTACATAGACGATCTACTACTCATAATAAATAAAAATGATAACGATATATTATTTAACTTCCAGGTAATAACCAGCTATTGCGTTGAGTTCTCACTCAACTCTCTGTCAAGAAGCTCTTTTGTCGGTCTCCTGCCACTAAGACATGTATAATTGGATTTTTGACAACAGTTTTCTGCTGCTTGCAGAGGGAGAGGCCATAAAACCAAATCGACTGCTATCTTAGATATAATTGTATATAGATTGTAATCATATGTAAATTGTTAGTGAATTTTTTGTTGGTATATGCGTGCGGCTATAAATTTGCTAAACCCAAGTAGTAATACATATCAACCAAGTTTGTAAGCCCTATATGAGGGGACAGAAACATACATTGTACTGAGATTGTATTTTGTTTAGTAGTAGTGAAAGCTTAACATTGATTTCGTGTTTCTATGTATGATCATGCCTGGGTGGGGGCGTGAGGGTGTATATATTAGCGACTGTATGTAAAGTATGTAGGTGCAACTTATATACTGTTCTGACTGGAGTGCATGGTGTTCTGAGCTACGGTAACCCGTGGAATCGTTACTTGCCAAATGCCTGCATGCAGCAAACATCCTTTGCGGGTAGGAAGTTAAATTATTTAGGTCTTGTTTATTAATAAAAGAATGTGTTGTTTAAAAGTGATATGGATGACATAGAATACCACATTTCCGTTAATAATTGCTTAAACTATTTAATAAAGTTAATTTGAGTTGTTGTAGCGCTGTTGGGGTTATATTTTTGTTGTATGTTACTGAATAATTTACACCCCCAAAAAACCGGAAACTCTGATGTGATCAAACTCTTGTAAGGTAATTTATATGGTTAAATTCAGTTTCTATTGAAGAAATCTTTCGTTAACAATTAACTAACTTACACGTTTACATTCTCATTAACACGAGCCAGTAAATTAAAAGTACAAAAACAAAAAAAAGAACAACCAAAATTAACAAAAGAAATAAAGATCTCAACACCGATAGAAAAGAAAGCTAATATATATCAGTTGTTGGATAGATTTATTGGTAGTGGGGGGAGAGGAAAGTGTTCTCAGAAAGTGTGATAGTAGTTGGGGGTATTGTTGTGTAGATCGTGTTGCGAACACTTGATACTGTTTTTGATACTGAGTTATTTTCATTTGTCACGTAAAGTTCAACTTAAATATAATTGCCAGATTCGTTAACTTTTTATCGTAATGCGATGACCATATTAAAACAATTTACTCACTTCTCCTATTCCAACTTTTACATATTCGTTTCAGACCGTAAAAGTAGGTAATGCGTATATTCCTTGACCCTTTATTAGTTTTGTGTTTTAGTACATAGGTTTCATTTGTTTTACATTGAAAATGAACATCTATTGCCCTCATTTCAAATTCGTAACATGTAACCATTGCTGCCATAATGAACACTTGCTTAGCAGAAAATAAGCATATAACTCCAACAGTTGGTATAGAGGGAATTTGCCAAAGCCATTGAGATCAAGAAAATCCGTCATAGTACAAGTGAAATCTGTACAAATGAAAAATGAGTTGATGAGTTAAAAGTTTGATTGGACCGAAAATACCTTTGCAGGTTCCCATGGTTAACGCGTAAGGATCGAGAAATATCAGGCTGTGTAAAGGAACCAATCACCATCAATTTCGTCACACAAAGTTGGACTCAATAGATTCCAATGCATTGAGGCGCGCTACTGGACTTCCAAGCGCATTAATCACCCCTCTCGAAGAGGTTTGGTATAGTGGTTACGAGCACGGACTTGAATTGAGAGATCCTCAGTTCGAGTCAACCTATAACCTGCAAAATTAATAGTAAAATCCGCCCAAAGTCCACGATACCTTTCGTGACTTCAGACCTTTCAGGGAGTTAAGCCCGCCTGAAGAAAATAGGCATTAATTTACTTTTGCTTTTTTATTTTGACTTCGCTGCCACACCTTTTCAAACGTATAAGCGAGTGAGCTTCAATTTCGACAGCGAATCTCCCACCTAGGAGAAGACTCTAGGTGAAACTCGCTTGGAGAAACTAAATAAAAAGTCGGCTATCTGAGCGCTTAACATTCATTCAATCGTCTAATCACATTGATGAGTTTACAAGTTGCAACCTTGGAAGATGGACCAAGCTAGCCACACTAACTCACCACTATTAGAACAAGCAAGAGTTCTAATTAGCCATGTTACACTTCAAGCGCCTTACAACAGCCATTGCTATATCATTCAGTATCACGTTACGAAACATTTCGCTTCGCTTGGTCACTCTCCACTTATTATCTCGTCTCGCTTAACTCAGTAAAGCGTTAAAATATAAATTGTGAGCAATGTTCACATTAGCTATAACATTCACCATCATTTCCTGTAGCCAATACTGTTGGGATAACCGAAATGGATCCTGGATCTTCTCGTCCAGATCTTCTCCTCACGGAAAGGTCTTGGAATAACTATCTCAAAATGTGTATATCACTAGATATTGTGTATGTCAATAGATATTTCAAAGCAGCTGACGAAAGAATTTCGTGTTAAATGATAAAATAGTGGTTTGTTTTCGTCCAGACTTCTTTGCCATTGTAACGAAAGAAATAAGTTTAAGTATGCAAATTACAAAAAACACAAAACTCGCCGATTTTAACACAAAATTCACCGAATTCGGAAACTAACTGAAATGTTTCCCAGCATCTTCCAGGCGGAGATACACGCTATCGGAAGATGTGTACAATTTAACCTCGATAGGGGATATAGGAACCAGGAGATTGTTATCCTTTCCGATAGTCAAGCAGCCATTAGAGCTTTGGGTGCACCAGTTATTAACTCTAAAATGGTTTGGGAATGCCTAGATAAACTTAACGATCTAGGCAGGAGGAACAAAGTTGCACTTTGGTGGATGCCGGGGCATGTTGGCGTTGAAGGGAATGAGATGGCCGACGCCCTGGCCAAGATAGGCGCTATGACCCCACTTCTGGGGCCGGAACCTTTTTGTGGGATTAGCGACCAGTTTCTGTTGGAGGAACTCAGGAAGGAGGAGGAGACGAAGAGATCTCAACTCTGGTACTCCCTCCCCGGTTTGCGGCAGGCCAAGATCTGCTTGGGAAATTATAACCAACGGAGGTCAGAGGCCTGCATTGGATTGAGCAAGAACAAGCTCCGCGTTCTTACGGGTTTCCTCACGGGGCATTGCCGACTTAGAGGACACCTGGTGAAGCTGGGTTTGGAAAGTGACAGATCATGCAGATTCTGTGGGTAGCTGGAGGAAACTCTCCACTACATCTCCTAACAGACTGTGAGGCTGCCACTCAGAGAAGGTTCAGAAACCTGGGCAGCTACCAGGTGGAGGAGGGGGACATACCCTCTTTAGAGCCCGTCAGAATACTGGGGTTCCTTAGGGATCTCAGACTGATGAAGGTGTTGTAGAACGGATGTTCAAATTGGACATCTGTTAGGGTGCTGTAGGCAAGCCTGCGGCACCCAAGGGCCAAGGGGCATAGCACAATAGACCGGATAACGGTCGCAGTGCATTGGCCCCCGCTTCCAAAAAAAAAAAAAAAAAAAATGGTTTTAACACGTACATAATATTAATATAAATTAGAAGCATTGATAGAATTCCAAAATTTGAAACAAAAAACGGATAATCGGAAGTGCAAAATTACATAATAGGTTTTTAGGTTTTTGGCGGTTTTGGACTTTCGCAAACGAGTATAACGATTTTCTTTGTACTTAAAATGCTCACTGCACAAATATAAACCTATAACTTTTAATTGATACTATGACTTTTCCAAAAAAAATAAGTTGATTTTAGATTAGTATTGCGGAATTTGTGGCGTTTAATTTCAATTATATGGAACATTTTCAGTTATATGTGAACTTTGTTACTATGCGAATAAATAAATAATAAATCATAAAAACTATAAATAAAAAAAGTAATATAAAAAAATATAGAGTGCAGTAAGAGAAAGTCATGTGAGTGTTTCATACCAGAGTTTTTTCTGTTTCTTTTTTTTTTTTTGATACAATTTAACAAAGCTTGATTATAATTTACTTTTAAGATCAAACCAATATAACTGTTCTCGGTCGTCATCCGAGACAAAACGTTAAAAATCAGATTTGTTAGTGTAATGGATCGCCATACAATATTTACGGATCGCCGTATATATTTAATTATCACAATACGATGACGTAATCATGGAAGTATACAAATTAGAAACTAAGTTCCAAATGTGGAGTGACTTGTCTGTCTTCCTTCCTCAAGCTTGTTGAGGGGTTATTTGAGAAGTCAAAGAGAAAGAGGAGAAGTGGACAACCATCGTTCTCACATAGTTTCTCTGCCAGCCAATCTGTCACTATCTTCTTACGCTACCAACTCTTCTCTAAATTACACAGGTAGAGTCCTTGCAGTGCTTCTCTTCTGTCCAACTCTCAAAACGACCACTCAATTAGACTACATTTTCGGTATTGTTATAAATTTATTAACCTTTTCAAATCAACTGAGATTCAACAGTGGCAGCCAGTCCCTTGGCAACCAAGAGCTTCAGTGAGGACTCAGAGCTCTGCATAAAATCTTGGCTTATTTTGATCCCTAGTCCCGGGGACCTTTAAAAGGTATGGGCTAATTAGCCGGTCCCTAAATAACCGGACTACAGCCTAGCTCGAGCCCCAGCTTCCTTCAGGAACTTGTTCCACCGCTCTATATCTAAAGCCAACTTCCACCAATACGGCGCTCCCATTTCCGTAGCTATCCGACCAACTTGATCGATCCATCTATATTTTGGCCTGCCTATTTTCTTTTTCCCAACTGGCTTGAAGAAAATAATTTTCTTAGGTATCTGGTCATCTCGTATACGCTGTACATGGCCTGCCCACCTTAATATACACATTTGTACAAAATGTACTATGGAGATATCCTTATAAAGTTCATACAATTGCACATTGTGTCTCCTCCTCCATTCACCATTTTCTTTTATTGGCCCATATATGCGTCTCAGCGCCTTCCTTTCAAAAATCCCTAGCTTATGCTCATCTGTTTTAGTAAGTACCCAGCACTCTGAGCCATATGTTAAAATGGGTCTTACGAATGTTTTATAGAGAGTTGCTTTTGTCTTCTTGGTTACTATACGGGATTTTTATAGAGAGTTGCTTTTGTCTCCTTGGTTACTATACGGGATTTTTATAGAGAGTTGCTTTTGTCTCCTTGGTTACTATACGGGATTTAAAATATTTATTGAGTCCATATTAGCCTTGATTGGCACCTACTA
The DNA here is from genome assembly GCA_011037195.1 of Triatoma infestans. Taxonomy (NCBI): domain Eukaryota; kingdom Metazoa; phylum Arthropoda; class Insecta; order Hemiptera; family Reduviidae; genus Triatoma; species Triatoma infestans. Next base: position 21,200 of record JAAEAF010007566.1, on the reverse strand, counting down.
TACGCATATCTATTTCTCGGGACATGTCATTGGCTGAGCTCACAAATGTGCCCAGATACCTCGAAACTATAATTTCCAATCTGAAGAGGGTTATTGCTTATAGCAGCTCCTGCTGCCATGTACTTGGTTTTCTCCTCGTTAATTATTAAACTCATTCTTCTTGCTGACTTCTACAGGACATTAAAAGCGAATTTAAGATCAATTTCCGACCTAGTAATTATATCAATATCATCGGCGTATGCCAATAATTGTGTCGATATACTGAACATATGCCCACTTGTCTGCACTTTTGAGTCTGTAATTACCTTTTCAAGGGCTATATTAAATAATAAGCAGGACAGAGCGTCACACTGTCGCAGGCCGTTGTTAATTTTTATTGTTCTCGACAGCTGTGATTGCACTGGTATGCAGCACTCTGCTCCAGCCATAGTCATTTTCACTAGTCTGTTTAGCTTTCGGGGTACATCCAGATCTTCCATTGCCTCATACAGACGCACCCTATTAACCTTATCATAAGCAGCCTTAAAGTCGACAAATAGGTTTCCATATTCCAACATCTTTTCAAGAATCTGCCTAAGTGCAAATATTTGATCTGTCCACACTGGTATCCTCCTATATTGCCTTCTACATGTGGAAATAGTTGGTTTAATAATACATTCGTCAGAACCTTGAATGCTGTGCATGTTATACCTCTATACTTGTTACACTGTAATGGTTCCTCTTTCTTGTGTATAATTATATTCCCATTCTTTGGGTAGCCTTTCAGTTCGCCATATGTATCCTACTAGTTCAGTAAACTTTTTCAGAAATTCCTGACCAGCATACTTTTAATAGTTCGCCTGGAAGTTCATCAGAACCAGATGCCTTATTGTTGTTGAGTTTCTCTAGGGCTCCTCACACGGTGGTAATATCTCTTCCTCATCCTCCTCATATGTGTTCACACTTTCCATTCCTTTTGTTCTTTCCCGGTCATCACCTCCACCCTGCAACAGCTCACCAAAGTACTTTAATTTCTCCATTTTTACTTTCACAACAGATTGTTCTAGGTTGCAAAATCTCTCCTTACTCCATTGACTTTCTTATAAAGCTCCCTACTTAGTTTCTTACTCTTATGCTCCTACTTCCTCAATGCCCACTTGTTCTGTAATATATTTTCTCTTCTTTTTCCTATGTAATTTCTTCTCCTCATATCTTGCCTTCCTATAATATTCTTCCCTGGCTTTCCTCGTATTTTTATTTTCTAATCCTACTTTGCTAATCCAGCACTGTATGTGAACAAATTATATTCTGTAATATATCGTAAATCTCTTCAACGATTTTCTTTAAATATCGTTTACTGTCTAAACAGATTAAGTTAACCTTTGCTCTAAAGTACTATTTCAGTAATATATACGGTTCAACCATCTATATAATATTAAGATACATTAGAAGCATTGTAAGAATTTCATATTTTGAAGAAAATCGGCTTCTTAGTTATTTAGTATTTTCGGATGCTTACGGACGCTTTTAGGAAATTTGTAGAGGAAGCAAATGAACTCGGTCTAGATGTCAATATTGAGCAAACAAAAGGTATGAAATTATCCAGGAGAGAAAACAGGCAGGTGACATCTATTAATGCACGTTCGACATAACGGACTCCTTTACATACCTAGGTGCTATATTAACTGAGAGAAATGGTTGCTTCGAAGAGATCAAGGCTAGATTGGCTGCGGGTAACAGATGTTATTTTGCGTTAACTTCTTTGTTAAAAGTCACGGGCATTGTCTAGAAAGGCAAAGCTGAAAATATACACCACCTGCATTAGGCCAATAGTGACTTATGCCAGTGAGACATGGCTGATGACGGGGACAGTAGAGAGGATGCTGAATACATGGGAGCGAAAAGTGTTGAGGAGAATATTTGGTCCCGTTCGCGAAGGGGAAATATTGAGATGCAGGACCATAGAGAACTAACAATGTGTTTCTCTGAGGCGGACCTAGTGGCCTTTATAAAAAAAGGCAGATTACGTTGGTTAGGTCATGCCCAAAGAATAAAAAAAAATCTGGTGTGAAATACTCACACAACTTTCTCTTACTCCTGTTCTCAAAATTATAATTGACAAATGTTATAGTTTGTGTACCAAATATAACGAAATTCGTCGAAAACTGAAAAAAACTGTCCAGTAAAAGCGCACTTTCGGTTTACTAATTTTCTTCAAACACGGAATTTTGGCCATCTATTTATTTCTAATTAATTTTGTTTGGATGATAGAATTGTATAATCAACTATGATACCATTTTAGGGGAAGCTGCAACCCCACCCCTCCCCTAAAACTGCCCTTACATGAATTTTTCCAGAGAAATGTCTTAAATAAAAGATGTAGATCTTTGCATTTTTATTTTGTATACGAAGTTTCAAGAAAATCGTCGGAGCCATTTTTGAGAAAATCGCGAAAAAATGAAAGAATCATTTAGTAAAGTGTCAAAACAACAACGCCTCGGTTAGCTGCTTTTTTCAACTCGGAATTCAAAACATATGTAATTCTAATTAACATTATAATGAAAGAATGTTGATAAACTGAACAGCAGTTAAGATTTGAAACCTAAACCCCACCACTTCCCCAGGAAGTGCCACTTAAATGAATTCCTGAGTAAGGTTTTAATAAAAGTTGTAGCTCTTTGTATGTGTGGTTGATGTTTAAATTTAAAAGAAAATCGTCGGAGCCATTTTTGAGAAAATCGCAAAAAACGAAAAAAAAAATAGTAAGTGGTTATTCAGGTTGTGAGCGAATATGACATCATAACCGCACGTCAGATCCCATGGTGATCTCTAAACGGAATATCAAATTTCAACTTTCTAAGATTTTTCGTTTTTGAGCTATGCTGTTCACATACATACATACACACACACGGACACGCACACACACAGATCATTTGCTAAAAACCACTTTTTTAGACTCAAAACGGATATTTCCGGTGAAAACTCAATATCGAAAATTTGACACGATTACAATACTTCCTCTTACTAGGAGTAAGAGAAAGTAAAAAGAGGGGTCCTAAGCGAGCTTTAAAGGGACATCCAGGTGGTAGTCGCCAACGAGGAAGGCCTCGAGTAAGATGGCTGGAAAATCTGGAGAAGGATTTAAGAACCTTGCAGGTAAGCCGCTGGCGCATAAAGGCGGAAAACAGAGAGGTATGGTCAGAGATTGTGGAGGAAGCCCAGGTCCTTCAAGGGCCGTAGTGCTAAAAGAAGAAGAATATATCGTAAATCTCTTCAACGATTTTCTTTAAATATCGTTTACTTTTTTCACAAAAATGCCTACAATAATTTTCTTTTAACTTGATATCCTGAGAAATCCGTGACATTGTATCTTATATGCAATTTGAATTTACTCAATGTTTTGGCACTGCCTTCTGGACTATAATGTAAACACGTTCAAATACTACCCACCACCATCTATGCTAACCAAATTTTATCCCCATCACCTCAATAATGTTAAGGACGTTTGAGTAAAACTTTTGAAGTTCAAAAAAAATTTGTCAATTTAAATCAATTACATTGCAGTAAGAGCGAGTCGTGTGAGTATTCCGCGGCAGATTTTTTTACCATTTTATTTCAGTTACTTTTACTTTCGCTGAGATGTATTATTTTCCCATAAGTGTACGTCTCAAGTTAGTTGTTATCTCCTCAGTCTTGTCACACCGTCTCTTATGTCTCTTCCTATTATCTCATCTCTTTCCAGGGATTTTCTGGGTTTCCTTTCCTTCTTCCCCCCAGGGGGAATTCAGTTCCAAACTTTCTCAGGCAATCTGTCTGCGATCATTTGACAAACATTCCATACCTTACTTTTCTTTTCTACACATGTCTTTCATTTATTTATCCAATCAGTCCTTCTTTTCCTTGCAGATCTCCTTGAATATTGTATTTCAACTGCTTTTCTCAATTTCCAAAATCCAGACGATTACAATAATTTCGTTTTTCAGCATTTTGATAAAATAATAGTTGCAACACATTTTTCGAGGGGGGGGGGGGGATTATAATTCGCAAATGTATTTTTAATTAAAAGTTATTAATAAAAAGGTTATGATATTATGATGAACCACATTTCATAACATTTTTTCTGTTGAAGTTCCCATTTAAGTGAAATTTATAATTATTTGAATTAATCAGAGACATTTTCCATGGTAGCCTGCTTCATTTTGTGGTCATCGACCGGTTTCGGGCGTTCGCCCATCTTCAGGATGCGTTTGTCACACACTGTGATAACACAGACTCGCACAGAGCAATACTATATAATATTGTGATGGATGCAAGAAATATAAAAATATATTTAATTTGAAAAAAATCAAAATTATGAAGAATATGTGAGAATTCCCTTGCAAAAGGACATTTCAGGTAGAAGACCCACTATTGTCTTTTAGAGTTCATGAACTTGATAGCATTGTGTACCCATTCTTCTCATAGGGGAAGATTTGAAATAACAATTAGAAGACATTCATTCAAGATAGTCTGTTTTAGACACCGAACACAGAACACATCAGGACTGTGCCAGTTATAAGTTAGAACATAAGAGTTTAGCATTTAATCTAGATAAATAATTGATTTATACATAATCGCTGTGATATTATAAAGCTATTTAAATTCACTTAGAGAATATATTTATTTCAAAAACAGTGATGATTTCTTGATTATTTTCTAATACTTCATTCTCTTAAACATATATACTTACAAGCCCTTTTACAAAACCGCTCCTGCTACTACAAACATACAATACAACAAACCAAACACATTTCAATATACTCAGAATGTATAAACTGAATTTGCTCTGTGCAAGTCTGTGTTATCACACTGTCTGACAAACGCATCCTGAAGATGGGTGAACGCCCGAAACCGGTCGATGACCACAAAATGATGCAGGCTACACGGAAAATGTCTCTGATCAGTTTCTTCTAATAAACTGTTTGGTTGGCTCTTCGCCGAGGTATTTTCCTATTGTGATATTTCTAATTGCCGCGAACGACCAAAAATAACCTATGATGAGGGAGTTAAGGAAATCTGGAAGCAAAGGAGAATCGAATGGAGAAGTAGAAATCGAGTTGGCAAGGGTCACAGAGGGATGAAAAAAGTGCTGTAACGCTTCTCCTACTCTGTCTAGGTGACAGAACAGGGTACAATATGTATGTATCCTACGAATGTATATAATTATGCTAGCCAGCAGCCTTCATCATATTTTATGGCGAAATATGACTTCTATTCCACAGTCCATTTCGGATGACCTGATCGCAATGCCAGAACCAAACCATATGGCAACCCGCCCACTGCGAAATCAGGAAGTGGAAGTTACGGGAACTTTCAACAATATATAACCAGGTCTCAAAGGACCGTCTTCAATGAGACTTTAAGTAAGCATCAAGAAGCAAACATTCTGCCAGTTTAGTTTTTTTTTTTGACCTAGGTGTCTTTTACGAGACACCCATATTGTCAGATACCTATGTTTTGAAATCCTATACTTCCGATACGTTCATTAAATTATAATTTTAGCTTCCTCTAAAAATGTGAGAAGTGCTTTATAATATGCCAGATTTCTTGAATATATTAAGTCAGGGAGGCTGTGAAATTTTTTAAATAATTGGCTATTCTGTCTAAACGAGTCAAAACTTTAACAAGTCATTACTCTGTGCTCCACAGTGTCTAGAACATTGAAATTATTACAATTCTCAGAATTTACCAGTTTATACATTTTCAAATTCCTGTTGACTAGCGCATGCCCTGTTCTTAACCATGTCAGCTTTATTATTTGTTTCCTGCGCAGCCTAGACTTCCTAAACCACGGACTAAAACCCAACCGCGGTACGCATGTGAAATGGAAATTGCCTTTGTACAGTAATTCCTGCTCGTACAATTGTTGCCATTCCTCCAATAGGAGCGCTCTTCCTTTTATAAAAAGTTCTGATAGCGGGACAAGATATTTAGCACTACTGATTTCTTTCCTGACTGCCTTATCGGCTTCCTCGTTTTCCGATACTCCTATATGTGCAGGGACCCACTGAAAACTGAAAGATGAAGACGTTTCCAATAATTTTATAATTTCATACACTAGGTAGTTTTTAGTTTTCCCAAAGTACCCTTTCTCTAACATCACACTGCCAGTTTAGTCTAGCATTCTATTCTCACGCTAGAACTTTCCTATATCAGTTTTGTAAAGCCCTTGAAGTACTCTTGTTCGATATGTCAGTGAATTGTCAGTGTACTTTTCCTCAATTCTCCGTCCAGTTCCATAAAAATCCACTACAGACCCATGATATAATTTATCTATTCGTTCCGATGGTGACTTTATTGACCCGTAGCAATGAGTTTTGCTCTCCAATCAAGATTTTTCCCTTGACTAACGAAATGGAAAACAAGAACAATTATACATTTTAATTAAGTATTTAGATAATATTGGACAATAACTTAAATACCAATTTAACTTATAACAACTTGTAAGTTTTGGCTTTGTTAGCCCATAATACACTTCAAATAGTTGCAAATTATTAAACAGTTAGGTCTAAACTTTGTAGCAATATTACAATTGCTTTATAACAAATTATTGGTAAATAGTTATATGATTTCATTTAATGAAAATGAAATGAATATGTAATGAAATCAATTAGTAATTACCCTCATTAAGTTCTTGGAAGTTATTTTAAGCTCATCTGGAGTTAATCATATAATCTGAACAAGTTAATAAGAACCTAAGCTTAACCTAAACTCAAGTACCAATAAAGTGGAATTGTTAGCACTTTAAACCAATGCTCAACAATGCAAGAGATGCTATTAACTACTTGACTCTCACTCCTTTCCCAGTCATTAAGCATTCCTTCCTCTGTTTGATTTCTTTCTTTAAATGAATATTTCCATTGATTCAAATTAGTTTATATTACCTTATTATAGAAACTTAATTTTTCTCTGCCTTATCATAGTTATAACATTCAACAGATAGCAATTAACCGTGTAAAACAAACACTTCCATCGTTTAAGATTATCTAAATGCTCTGAGATTCTTGAATATGAAGATATTTCAGAGAATGGCGTATGAACTAATAATCTCTTAATTCAATTATAAAATTCATAAATTTATTTTAAATTTGTAACTTTACTAATTTCCTTTAACAAAACTACAGAATGGGGGGGGGGTTACATGCACCTATTTAGGCAAATAGTTTAACAAGTTGAAGTTCAAGGTTTTGTTAAACTTGATCTAAAGACCAAATGATACCGCAATCCTCTCGAGTTGTTCAAAACTATCTTCTAACGCGTTTATAGTTCTTGCTATTATAACATCATTGGTATCCAAATATCTATTTAGATCAATATCTACTTGCCTTATATTTATAATTTACTCTAGTTTTGATGTTAAATGAGATGGTAAATAATGCATTTCCCTGTCTGAGATCTCTGTATATTACAAACTCTTCTGAGCAATCTCATTGTATTTAAAGTTTAGCGGCCGAATTTTTAAGACAATTCTTCACTAAATTTAATAATATTGGAAGGGATTTCAAAAACTTACAGGATCTTGAATATCTTTTCACTATATATTATAGACTGTGGTAAGCTTGTTTCAAGTCTAGATCTATGTTATACTCATGACATTTTTTATGTTGTATTCTCAAGACGAAATGTGATGATCCCGAGGTTGACCGATTTCATCAAAGCTAGCCAGAAAATCGCCCAATATTCAATCTGAATACGCGGTTAATCGTTTAACAATCATTTTTGCTACTAGTTGTTGTGGTGGTTGCTTCTGCAGAGCTGGATAGCGTCAGAGATATTTTCCGTGGTAGACACTCGAGTGTGTAAACTGAATTTGCTCTGTGCAAGTCTGTGTTGTCACACTGTCTGATAAACGCATCCTGAAGATGGGCGAACGCCCGAAACTGGTCAATGACCACAAAATGAACCACGCTACCACGGAAAATGCCTCTGATCTTTGCCACTACTTTATATACAAGTAAGCAACGCGATAACTCTGTAATTTTTAGGACAGGTTCAATCCTTTTTCGTCCATTCATCCGGCATCCTTCCCTTAATCCACATATCCATTATTAGTTCATAAAATCTATCCCATAATATTTCACTTCGTAATTTCAGAAATTCCGCTACTTTACTATCAATATCTGCTGAACATTTCCCCTTGATGTTTTGTCTAATATCCTATACGTAAACCTTTAAAACAGAACACATCACTGAAATACTACAACATTCACATGATACACAAAGTCATGAACACTACATACCTTAGGGTTACCCGCCTCTAAAGTTTAATCTCTGGCCCTCTAAGGAAGAGAAGTTTGAGCGTGGGATTAACAACCCAACCTTGTAAAAAATAACATGCTGAGAATACAAAAAGCAATTACCGGACGGTTAAAGTGGACGACTTAAACGATGATCTAGAAATTATACATGGTTAGCAACTTGGAAGGTGGGAAGTCTAGGAGGAGCAATAAGAAATTTAATATATTAATTAGAAAGAAATATAATTAACCATTATAATTATCTTAATACACAATTTATTTCAACATAACGCTATTTGTCGTAGTTTACTCTTTTCAATAAATAGTGTAATATTCCCTGAAAATGGAGGCAATATACCACTTGGATAAATAAAAAGTTTTAAACTGGACCTGCATCATCAATTCCCCTTCACTCTACACACACACTATGGCTGCTTCGGTAACCACGAAAGGCTTTTTGTAAAATTTAATACTCTATTGAAATGTTGTAAAGAACAAAAGCTATTTACAAATTCAATTCTGCATACATAGCCGTTATCAAAAGTATTACGCACTTTGATAAAATGAAATAAAAAAAATTGATTAACAATGTTATTTGATTGAATTTTTTATTGAACTTGGCAACAGGGGGAATGATCTAATAACTGTCGAAACTTATAAATAAATAAAGATTAAATTAAACTGAACTTATGATTATCACAGTGCGCTATCAACTATCAACCACAGACAAATATCTTGCATTACTTTTTATAGTTACGTTATTACATTCTCTTACTAATTTTTTTATTTGATTTAAGGCGCTTCAACATCTATGGTCATTCCCTGGAAAAAGTGCCCTTAAATGAATTTTTCCAGAGAAATGTTTTTTATAGAAGTTGTAGGTGTTTGTATGTTTAGTTTATATGTGTAGTTTCAAGAAAATGGTCGGGGCCATTTTGGAGAAAATCGCGAAAAAGTAAAAAAAAATCATTTAGTAAAGTGTTAAAACAAAAGCACTTCCGGTTATCTGATTTTCCTCAAACTCGAAATTTCAACAACATATTAAATTCTAGTTAACATTATTTAAATGACCGAATTGTGTAATAAACTGAAATAGCACTTTATGAGGCTAACCAAAAACACCCCCACCCAATAAGTGTGGCCCCCTAAATGAATTTCTTCCAGAGAACGTTTCAAATAACAGTAATCTTATAGAGTGTGTGCGTTGCTAATATAATATTGTGAGAGGGGGAGGGTTACGCTTTCGCTAACGTGGTATCATACTGTTTATACAACTCATCATACAAATGCAAATTAATAGAAATAAATAGATGTCCAAAATTCGGAGTTTGAAGGAAATCAGAACCCTGAAGAAGTGCGCTTTTACTGAATAGTTTTTTTTCAGTTTTCGACAAATTTCATTAAATTCGGTGCACAAACTATAAAATTTGTCAATTATAATTTTGAGAACTGGAGTAAGAGAAAGTTGTGTGAGTGTTTCACACCAGATTTTTTTTTTTCCCCACATCGCTTGATTAGACTTTTCATTTAAGAGTTTCCCTTACCCCTAAATTATCCCTTAAAAATTTTTATAAAATACATCTGCTAAATAATCAAATGAATCAAAGAAACCTAAATGATATTTATAGACTTTCCAAGACATTTATAGGATTCTATTTTCTAAGTATTTTACTAGTTATTTCATTTTTTTTTTTATAGAAAGTAATATTTAAAAAAAAATGTTACCCACATTAACTTTTAATGAAAGTACAATAATTATTCATTAACTTTAAAATAACAGTTATTCAATTTGTATTCAAATGGTCTAAGGCTGGCTACAGACTATGCATGTGTTCGCGATTCGTGATGCGCGATGCGTGATTCGTCCAGTTCGTTGCAGTGCGTAGTAATTCGTAAACAGAGCATACAGACTATGCGTTTGTTCAAGATTCGATGCGTGATGCGTGATTTATCCATGTTCGTCGCAGTTTCAAATTAGTTCACAGAAATTCGTGAGCACGTGCAAAGCCTATATATTAATTACTTCAGTAGTACATATATACTATTTTTAAACTGTATGTACATATTTCTGTTCGGAAAATATGAAGAGTGACGATGATCTAGCAATAGCTAGTGCTGTTTTTATTATCATGGCGCAAAATAAGAAAAAAAACTTCAAACTTCTCTGCCAACATTTTAAAGGCGTCACGTTTTTTATTCCTATTTTTCTTATCTTTATCCCTTGGATCCCACAAATAACGCAGTTGTTCAATTTCATAAATTAAATCTAGAACGCGTTCATCAGACCACTCATATTCTTGCCTGTTGTCTTCTTCGGCCATTATTTTTAAAATAATAAACTATCCTTATAATAATAAAATTAATATATAAAATATTTATAATAAAATTATCCTTCAAATAATAAACAAAATAAGAGAAAGTAAAAAATTATAAAATTAAACGGAATAAAATATAAACATAACCTCCTTGTTTTAACATAACGAACTAGCGCGCACAACGAATTGACGAATTAACTACGAACACAGCCCGAACTTTGGCGAATCAGTGGTTCGTGCTGATGCGCGGCCTTTGATATTCGTCAATTTACCGATCTTTAGAGCGAATCACTGTGCACACACGCATCATGTTGTTTACGAATCGATTTTTAACGAACAAGTCCCTACACACTATTCGTGAACTGCCCGCGAATCACGCATCACGCATCACGAATCGCGAATACATGCATAGTCTGTAGCCAGCCTAATGTGGCTCTTAATAATTTTAATGTAATCTTAAAGCTTGTTTCATGGATCCTAGTTTTTTGAAATCAGGTTCAATTGAACATTACATATAATTAATATTTTAATTACAACAATACATTGTTCTCATTATTAATTTTATTCAAAAAATATTTTTGTAGATAAAATTTGTTTATTAATATATATATCTAAATATATTGAAATATAGCTTACCGTAAATGAACGGGTATATAATAGACACTTTTTTTGCCGATTTTCGTCCTAGAGTGCTTTAGACCAGAGGTGACAAACCTTTTTATGTCCGTGTGCCAACTTTTTTTAAATGTTCACATGTTAACAATGTCCCAGGTAATTTTTGTAATGAATAAAAAAAAATCTGGTGTGAAACACTCACACAACTTTCTCTACTCCAGTTCTCAAAAGATAATTGACAAATTTTATAGTTTGTGTACCAAATTTAATGAAATTCGTCGAAAATTGAAAAAACTGTTCAGTAAAAGCGCACTTCCGGTTTACTATTTTCTTGAAACTCGGAATTTCAGCCATTTATTTATTTCTAACTAATTGTGTTTGGATGATAGAATTATATAATGAACTAGGATAGCTCATTGATGAAAATCTAACCCCACCCCTCCACTAAAAGTGCTCTTAAAAGAAATTTACCAGAGAAATGTTTTAGATAAAAGTTGTAGATCTTTGAATGTTTAGTTTATATATATGAAGTTTCAAAAAAATCGTCCGAGCCATTTTTTAGAAAATTGCGAAAAAGTGTAAAACCAAATTACTCATTTAGTAAAGTGGTAAAGTAAACGCACTTCCGGTTATCCGATTTTTTTCAAACTCGGAATTTCATCAACATATTTACATCTAATTAACATTATTTAGATGGCAGAATTGTCTAATAAACTGAAGTAGCAGTTTAGATAAAAACCTAACCCCACCCTTCCCCCAAAAGTGCCCCTTCAATGCATTTTCCCGGAGAAATGTTTCTAATAAAAGTTGTAGCTCTTTGTATGTGTGGTTGATGTTTTAAGTTTAAAGAAAATCGGCGGAGCGATTTTTGAGAAAATCGAAAAAAAAGTAAAAAATCCAACTAGTAAAGTGGTACTTCCGGTTGAGGAATTTTTACAGATAACGTAGCGTCAGATCCCACGGTGATAAACGAAATATCAAGTTTCAACTTTCTACGGTTTTTGGTTTTTGAGCTATGCTGTTCAGATACATACATACGTACACACACACACACACCATTTGCTAAAAGCCACTTTTTTGGACTCAAGGGACCTCAAAACGGATATTTACGGTGAAAAATCGATATCGAAAATTTGACACGATATAACAATACTTCCTCTTACTAGGAGTGAGAGAAAGTAAAAAAAGAACATATCAGATTATGATGTGATGAAGAGTAAGTAATACAATAAGTAAATGAATATTTTTGATATAAACTACTAATAGAAACACCTAATTAAACAACACTTTACATTTTTATATGGATAAATTCAAATTAAAATTTTTTGATGAATTAACAAAATCAAATTCCGCATGTATTCTTCTCCATGGGGAACAAAAAATTAAACAACATCCATTCGTTTCTCTAAAAATTAAATATCTATTATTGAAAAATACATAATTATTTAACTAAATAAAAAAAAAACTTGAGAAGAATTGAATTTCAAAACATTAACCTGCTTTAAATGTCAAGACAACAGTCTGTACCGGAGGTCAACAGTGCCGCGGAGGTCATTCAATCTGAATATTATTGAATATGAATTTAATCCTACTGTTTGTTTACAATTACGTATTAGCACAAACTCCAATTGTAAAACATAACGATTATCAGGCATGATTTTTTTATATTTTGAGAGAAATATTAATAATCACAGGATAATTTTTATTTCTCACTAAAAAACAAATCTCTTAAATGGTAATAATTAATTTTTGTTAATGTTAATGATCAATTTTTTACTTTCTCTTACTCCTAGTAAGCGCAAGTATTGGAATCGTGTCAAATTTTCGATATCTAGTTTTCACAGGAAATATCCGTTTTGAGAAATATCCTTGAGTCAAAAAAAGTGGTTTTTAGCAAATGGTGTGTGTGTGTATGTATGTATGTGAACAGCATAGCTCAAAAACGAAAAACCGTAGAAAGTTGAAACTTGATATTACGTTTAGGTATCACCATGGGATCTGACTGTGCGTTATCTGTCAAAATTCCTCAACCAGAAGTACCACTTTACTAGTTGTTTTTTTTTACATTTTTGTGATTTTCTCAAAAATGGCTCGGAAAATTTTCTTCAAACTTGGTATATAAACTACACATACAAAGAGCTATAACTTTTATTTGAAACATTTCTCTAGGAAAGTTCATTTAAGGGCACTTCTAGGGGAGGGGCGGGGTTAGGTTTTCATCTTAACTGCTATTTCAGTTTATTAGACAATTATGTCATCTAAATAATATTAATTAAAATTAAATATGTTGTTGAAATTCCGAGTTTGAAAAAAATAGGAATAAACGGAAGTGCGCTACTTTATCACTTTACTTTACTAAAGGATTTTTTTTTTTCCCTTTTCGCGATTTTCATGTTTAAAGGCTTCGAAGTCGTTTTTTTGAAAATTCTTATATAAAACTAACATTCAAAGATTCTACAACTTTTATTTAAATATTTGCCTGGGAAAATTCATTTAAGGGTACTTTTAGGGGAGGGTTGGGGGTTACAGCTTCCTCTAAAGTGGTGTCATAGTTGATTATATAATTCTATTATCCAAACAAAATTAATTAGAAATAAATAGATGGCCAAAATTCCAAGTTTTAAGAAAATTAATAAACCGGAAGTGCGCATTTACTGAAAAGTTTTGTCAATTTTTCGACGAATTTCGTTATGTTTTTTGGTACATAAACTATATCATTTGTCAATTATAATTTTGAGAACTGGAGTAAGAGAAAGATGTATGAGTGTTTCACACCAGATTTTTTTAATTTTAAAAATAACTCTTATATTCAATCCTTGGTTTAAAGAAAATCTATTGGAGGCATTTTCCAAAAAATCGCGTAACGTAAGTGAAAATAATTGTAGGCCGTATAAGGCAATTCACAAACAATTCAACACATACGAGTAGATTCAGTATATTATCAATAATAGAATAGGAAACATTAAAGTGGCCTTCCATATCTAGTTAATAAATCTTTTAAAACATTACGCAACAACGGAAATAAAAAAAGAAAGAAAAAAAGTAAATTGAATGAAATTCAATCGTAGCGTGAAGATATTTGCTGGCCTCAATTGTAAATAACAGAGTTAGTTTGGAAAAGCAAAAGTAAATAGACTGATTTCTCAAGAGCAATGGTTGTAGGCACTGAATATTTACCGAACGTTTCTTTTACAAATATTTAAAATAAAAATCTCTCAAACTAGTAAATTTTTTTTTTTTTGCAAAATCAAATTACCTAAATGAAAAAAAAAAAGTAAAAAGATAAAAAAAAAGACAACAAAAGGTCCGATACAGCATTTATTATTAGATTTGTTACTGCAAAATTTCTCTAGAGCTTTTATCACTTGTTATTTCATACGTTTAATCAATTGTGTACAACACTCTTTGACATAAGCCAGGAATGACAAAAAAACTAGAAATTTTTTTTTTTTAGCCAATTTCAAAGGAAAAATATTTTTTCTATGTACACTCAGAACATAGTAGAAATAAATTGAAAAAATAAATAAATTATCTTAAACACAAGACTATTTTAAACCACATCGCGATCCACAGATTTAAAGTGATAATTTTTTACTTTCTCTTACTCCTAGTAAGAGGAAGTATTGTAATCGTGTCAAATTTTCGATATCGAGTTTTCACCGGAAATATCCGTTTTGAGGTCCCCCTGAGTCCAAAAAGGTGGTTTTTAGCAAATGGTCTGTGTATGTGTGTGTGTGTGTGTGTGTGTCTGTGTTGTGTGTGGTGTGTTGTGTGTATGTGAAACAGCTAGCTCAAAAACGAAAAATCGTAGAAAAGTTCAAACTTGATATTCCGTTTAGGTATCACCATGGGATCTGACGGTGCGTTATGTGTCAATATTCCTCAACCGGAAGTACCACTTTACTAGTTGTTTTTTTTACGTTTTTGCAATTTTCTCAAAAATGGCTCCGAAGATTTTCTTTAAACTTGGTATATCAACTACACATACAAAGAGCTACAACTTTTATTTGAAACATTTCTCCAGGAAAATTCATTTAAGGGCACTTCTGGGGGAGGGGTGGGGTTAGGTTTTCATCTTAACTGCTGTTTCAGTATATTAGACAATTCTGTCATCTAAATAATGTTAATTAGAATTAAATATGTTGTTGAAATTCCGAGTTTGAAAAAAAATAGATAACCGGAAGTGCGTTTTTACTGAAATATAATTTTCAGTTTTCTGGTATTTTCTCGAAAATGGCTCCAACGATTTTCTTTAAACCAGCGTTGTTAACTATACATATAAAGAGCTACAACTTTTATTTGAAACTTTTCCCCTGATAAATTCATTTAAGGGGACTTTTGGGGGAGGGGGGTTATGTTTTTCTTTAAAATGCTATCACAGTTGATTATACAATTCTGTCATCCAAATTGAAATAACTAGAAATTAATATACGACCCAAATTCCGAGTTTCAAGGAAATTAGTAAACCGGACAGTTTTACTGGACAGTGTTTTCACTTTTCGACGAATTTCATTAAATTTGGTACACTAACTATAAAATTTGTCAATTATAATTTTGGTACTGGAGTAAAGAAAGTTGTGTGAGTGTTTCACACCAGATTTTTTGTTTTAAACACAAAATTTGTGTACAATTACCCAATGATGACATGTAGATAATGGAAACAAACATTTAAATTGGTACTTTAGAAGAAAATAACTTCACCGACCTTAACTAAATCCACTTTATCATCAAAAGAATATTAAATAAAAATCTAGTGTGAATTTCTCACTCGATTTATTTTAGTGCAGTTTATATAGGACTGATTTTTATCCATTAACTTACCCGGTGTACGGTATTACCCAGCTGCAAGTTACATAATAACTGAAAATGTAAATAAAAGGGAAATAAGTGGCATGAATTTGTAATCATGACGAAGTTTAGGATCGATGTCATAAACGAGTGACCCTCCTTATTGATGAAAGAAGTCCACCAGGGATCCCTCGAGCCGAGAAAGGCTACCACCGGGAAAGAGCAGCCCTACAACATAGCAAGCAGGCTATTCTGCAACAGGGTTCTTTACATTTAAGAAGCCTAATTTAATAAATTTTTACTTTCTCTCACTCCTAACTAAGAGGAAGTATTGTAATAGTGCCAAATTTTCGATATCAACCTTTCACCAGAAATATCTGTTTTGAGGTCCCCTGATATATATGTGAACAGCATAGCTCAAAAACGGAAAACTATAGAAAGTTAAAACTTGATATTCCGTTTAGGTATCACCATGGGATCTGACAGTACGTTATCTGTCAAAATTCCTCAACCGAAAATACCACTTTAGTAGTTGTTGTTTTTTTTTACTTTTTTGCGTTTTTCTCAAAAATGGCTGGGACGATTTTCTTCAAACTTGGTATATCAACTACACATACAAAGAGCTACAACTTTTATTTGTAACATTTCTCTGGGAAAAATCATTTAAGGGCACTTATGGGGGAGGGGTGGAGTTAGGTTTTCATCTAAAGTGCTATTTCAGTTTATTAAACAATTCTATTATCTAAATAATGTTAATTAGAATTCAATATGTTGTTCGAATTCCGAGTTTGAAAAAAATCGGATAACCGGAAGTGCGTTTACTTTACCACTTTACTAAATGATTTATTTTTTTTTCACTTTTCGCGATTTTCACAAAAATGGCTTCGAAGATTTTCTTGAAACTTAGTATATCTACTACACATACAAAGAGCTTCAACTTTTATTTGAAACTTTTCTCCGAGAAAATTTAATTAAGGGCAGTTTTGGGGGGGAGAGGTGGAGTTAGGGTTTTCCTCTATTATTTTGTATACTATAGAATTCTGTCATCTATATAATGTGAATTGGAATTAAATATTTTATTGAAACTCCGAGTTTGAAAAAAATCGAATGACCGGAAGTGTGTTTACTTTACCACGATTTTTCGCGATTTTCTCAAAAATGGCTCAGATAATTTTCTTGAAACTTCGTATATAAACTAAAGATGCAAATATCAACAACTTTTATTTAAAACATTTGTCTGGGAAAATTCATTTAAGGGTACTTTCAGGGGTGGAGGTGGGGTTATTTTTTTCATAGTTGATTATACAATTCTATTATCCAAACATAATTAATTAATAAATAAATAGATGGCCAAAATTCCAAGTTTCAAGAAAATTAGTAATCCGGAAGTGCGCTTTTACTGAACAGTTTTTTCAGCTTTCGACGTATTTCATTAAATTTGGTACACAAACTATAAAAGTTGTCAATTGTAATTTTGAGAACTGGAGTAAGAGAAAGTTGTGTGAGTGTTTCACACCATGTTTTTTTTTTTTAGTTTACCGCAATTTACCCGGAAACAGCTCAATTGATTTTCCTTAAACTTCGTATACTATCTGATACTTCGTATATACATAATATCTATCACTTTTATTTGATACATTTTCCCGGGAAAGCGGTTTTTTGGGGTGTTTTCTGTGGGTACAGTAGCATTATACTTTACTCTAAAAAGTACCACTTCAATACAATTTATGGTTTTAGCACCTTTACTTTACTAAATAGCTCTACAGCTCTATGCGAACCTTGGCCTCCCTGACAACTTCGCACCACCTCTCTGTGTCCAACGCCCTCCTCCTCCAGCTTCTGCAAGTCGGCCTCCACATCCTGCATCCAACATCTTCTCGTCCGCTCTCTACCTCTTGTACCCACGATTTTGGAGAAAAGTAGTTTTTTTGGCGTCCGATTGTCCGGCATCCATATCACATGGCCCAACCATTTAATTCTTCTTGCCTTTATGAATTGCACGATGCCATTTTCTTGATACATCTCATAAAGCTCATTATTCGTTCTTATTTTCCACTCTCCCCTCACTAATGTGGGACTAATGTATATCCTTCTTAAATAAACCAGTATAAGATCCTTCTTAAAATCTTCCTTTCAAATATTCTTAACTGATTCACAGTTGCCACACAGAGGGTCCAAGTTTCCGTGGAATATGTCACAATTGGCGTTATTAATGTTTTATATAAATAATTAATTTTTGTTTTACGTGACAATAGAGAAGAACGGAATAGTAGTTGTGGTGGTTGGTTTCGCAGAGCTGGAAAGCATCAGAGACTTTCCATGGTAGCCTGCTTCACTTTGTGGTCATCGACCGGTTTCGGGCGTTCGCCCATCTTCAGGATGCGTTTTTCAGACAGTGGGACAACACAGACTTGCACAGAGAAAAATTTAGTTTACACACTCTTTCACTCTTACACCCTCTTTGTATGTCGGAGCAGTTAGATGAGTTGTAGCCAGTGACGTAAAGAGTTGTTGATACGAGGAAATGATATAGATGGTATCATCAATCTGATTAAAAAATGAAATGTGGAGTGGAAAATTGAAGAGAGAAATGAAAAAAATGGAGTGTGTAAACTGAATTTGCTCTGTGTATGTCTGTGTTGTCACACTGTCTGAGAAACGCATCCTGAAGATGGGCGAACGCCCACAAAATGAAGCAGGCTACCACGGAAAATGTCTCTGAAGAACGGAATAGCTTCAAATTGGCAAAATAAGCACGGTTTCCGGTCATGATCCTATAATTTATCTCGGGTGCAGTCCTATTTTCGCTGTTCAGCTCAGCCCCTAAGTATATAATGATTTTACCTTCTCAAAAGAAAAGCCCCTCTACTTCTAGTTTTTGGTCTACTGCACAGTTGCCGTTTGGGCTTAAGTTCATGTATTTTGTTTTACTTTCATTTACTGCGAGACCTATTTTATCGCCTTCAGCTTTCAGAGTATGAAAAACCTCCTTTAATGAGTGAACGCTTCTAGCTATTATGCATAAATCATCCGCGTAAGCACAAATTTGATTCATTGAATAGTATATATTTCCTGTGACGTTGAGCTTAACTACCATATCATGCAACGCGATACCAAGTAATGCAGGGTGCAGGTTTTAGCACCTACATAATATTAATATACCATTAAAAGTATTAATAGAATTTCAAATCTACAGAAAATGTTTGTTGTGGTGGTTGGTTCCGCAGAGCTGGAAAGCACATCAGAGACATTTTCCGGTGGTAGCCTGCTTCATTTTGTGGTCATGACGGTTTCGGGCGTTCCGCCCATCTTCAGGATGCGTTCTTCAGGGACAGTGTGCCAACACAGACTCGTACAGAGACTTAGTTTCACACTAGTATTCTCGAGTTAGTGTGAAACTAAGTCTCTGTACGAGTCTGTGTTGGCACACTGTCTGAAGAACGCATCCTGAAGATGGGCGAACGCCCGAAACCGGTCGATGACCACAAAATGAAGCAGGCTACCACGGAAAATGTCTCTGATACAGAAAATGTGTTTATCGTTAGTGCGATTTTAGAGAGTAGGTTTTTGATATTTTTTTCAAAATGGTTACAATGTTTCTTTAAACTTGGAATGCTAGGTGTATAGATAAAAACGTATCGCAATTATTAGAAATATTTTTCTGAAAAACAAGATTGATTTTAGATAAATTTGAAACGTTAAATCTGAAATATAATTATATACTTTTCCGTAAAAAATTGTTTTTTTTGGGGGGGGGGGGGGGGGATGTAAGGAGTTCAGAATTTTGGCAGCATAATAAATCCTTATTAATTAATAGATGATAGAATCTATTCAGATTCTATACAATATGTTGAATATTGTATATTGAAAGGCACTTTAGAGGATAGCCTAACGTCACCCTTCTCCTAGAATTTTCATGAACAATTGTTTCAAATTTCGAGCACTTTTGATGTGTAAGTCGATAGATATACGAAATTTAAAGAAAATCGTTGGAGTTTCGAGAAAATCGCCAAAAAATGGAAACCTACATTTAATAAATCGTTACTTGTGGTTGTCCAATTTTTATCAAAAGCTTATTGCCGCGTCCTTCTAGGCAACACCCTAAACGAAATATCAAATTTCAGCTTGCTACGATTTTCCGTTTTGCAAACCGTACACATACAAACAGATGGAAATACCCGCAAGGGGTATCTGTTGCATGCAGTTACTTGGAGGGTAGCTACCTCACGGGTTACCACAGCTCCAGTGCTCCATGCACTTTATCAGAACAGAAGACAATACACTTAAACTTTGAGAGAACAATGAAATACATAAATTCTATGAAAAGCTTTGCAGGCGTAAGTTGGGGGGCTCACCCACAGAACCTGTTAGTATTATACAAAGGGACGATTCGATCCATTTTAGATTATGGGGCTAGCACTTACCAGGGAAAATATCTTAAAGGACCTAAACGTTATTCAAAACACTGCACTTAGAATAAGTTTGGGGGCTCTGAAATCTACGCCTATTAATGCACTGTTAGTCGAAGCTGGTGAACCTCCTCTTGCACTAAGAAGAAGATGGCTGTGCACAAAACGTTTAATAAAAATTTTATCCGATCGCACTCATCCTCTACACAATACAGTGAAAAATAATTCTTCACCAAATGTTGATGTGAATAGAAGGGTGTTCTACAACTGCTTAAACAACTCAAGAAATTTGTTTGATAACTGCCAAATAACTAATGGGCACCCAGCGTACCAGATTCCCTTTCCTGCACAACTGCTTGAAATCAGAGCTACCTCCGCGGTAAATAATATAACCGAGTCCAAACACGAAATCCCTAACAGATTTCTTCAAATTGAAACCCTCGCTATGATTAATGAAAATTATAGAGATCATTATAAGATATATACAGATGCCTCTAAAAAAAATAATTACACAGGAATTGGTATTTATGACCCAAAGATACTTGTCGGTTAGTGGCCCAGTTAACACCTCAATGTCCATAATTAGTGCCGAACTTCTGGCCATTCTCAGTGCAATTAAGTGTGCGCAAAATATAAGAGCGAACAACATTGTAGTGTTTACGGGCTCTAGAGCCAGCTGTGCGATATTAGGGAAAGGGTACTTGGGGAAAACTAAAAACTACCTAGTGTATGAAATTATAAAATTATTGGAAACGTCTTCATCTTTCAGTTTTCAGTGGGTCCCTGCACATATAGGAGTATCGGGAAACGAGGAAGCC
>JAAEAF010007565.1:0-14384 GCA_011037195.1 Triatoma infestans | reverse complement strand
TCAAATTCGGAATTTCCACAACATATTTAATTCTAATCAACATTATTTAGATGACAGAATTATCTAATATAAACTGAAATAGCACTTTAGATGAAAACCTTACCTCCCATCCTTCCCCCAAAAGTGCCCTTAAATGCATTATCCTGGAGAAATGTTTAAAATAAAGTTGTAGCTCTTTATATGTGTGGTTGATGTACTTAGTTTAAAGAAAATCTTCGGAGCTATTTTTTGAGAAAATCGCAAAAAAGTAAAGTGATACTTTACCTAATTGGTAAAGTGGTACTTCCGGATGAGGAATTTGGACAGATAACTTCCAGTCAGATTCCATGGTGACCCCTAAACGGAATATCAAGTTTCAACTTTCTACGATTTTTCGTTTTTGAGCTATACTGTTCACATACGTACATACATATACACACACACACACACACTCACACATACAAACCATTTGCTAAAAACCACTTTTTTGGACTCAGGGGACCTCAAAACGGATATTTCCGGTCAAAACTCGATATCGAAAATTTGACACGATTACAATACTTCATCTTACTAGGAGTAACAGGAAGTAAAAAAAACATACAAGATTCACCGAATTCGAAAACTAACTGAAATGTTTTGCCAATGGACCGCTATTGCCTTTACCTTCTCAAAGACAAGCGGAAACCTAGCAACAGTGGCAACCATTGTTTATTTTCTTTCGTCCAACGAAAATAGAGCCAAAAAATCTGCGGAAAACAGGTATACTTTGTTCGTCCTAGAAGTGAAATATTATTATTATTATTATTATTAGTATTATGGTAGTCGCGGGCACCATTCCAATCGACCTACTGGCAGCCGAGCGTAGGCGCCTGTACTTACGGAAAGCGGAGGACTTGCCAAAGGCCAGGAAAAGGTGCGAAGAACGTGCCCGACGATAGATGCTTGGCAGGAGCGCTGGGATGCAGATGAGCGGGGACGCTGGACAGCGAGGCTGATCCCAAACATCGAACCGTGGGTCGAGAGGCAACATGGGGAGGTAAACTATTACCTCACCCATTTCCTGACGGGGCATGGGTACTTCCGAAAATACCTCCATAGGATCGGAAAGACAGAAGACCCTCAATGTACCCACTGCGAGGAATGTGTGGAGGAGGATGCCTACCATGTCTTTTTTGCCTGTAGCCGGTGGGGGGCGGAAAGAAGACGAGCGGCCGAAGTAATAGGCGATTTTAGCCCGGAGGACGTCACTCGAAGAATGCTCCGCGAGGAGAGTGGATGGGCAGCAGTGGCTGTGTTTGTTGAGGACGTCCTGAGGAAGAAAAAGTGCGTGGCGAGCACACACCTTCATCAGCAAGTGTCCCGTGCCACTTGAGAGGGAGAAATAAAAGTTCTGGCCTAGAGATATGGAAGCCCGAAAGGGCTAATAGCGAAGGCCTTCCACGAAGTAATGGGGTAAACGGTTCCGTGGAAGGTTTAGCTAGGAGACGGGGAGGTTTTCAGTGGATGTGCGTCCCCAGGATGGGCCAACCTGGTATCCACTGGATTTTACTCGCCGGAAAAAAAAAATTATTATTATTATTATTATTATTATTATTATTATAAACACTACAATGATGCCTAATAGGCTTATTGCAGGGACTTGGGTAAAATAAAGATATTATATGAACAAAAAATCGAAATAATACAGAGGTAGCTGAAAGCTAAGTAACAAAGAAAAATACATAAGTATTTTACTTTATGAACTATATATCTAACTTTGTATTTTTATTTTTTTTCTCCCCATTATTGTATCTATTTCTCTCCTAGGTATCTTAACATGTCTATATACAATATAAACATAAACTAAAAACCAAACTGCAAGGAGAATAACTGCAAATAAAAACAGCAAAATAGAATTCAAGACGTAAAAAGAAAAATTCATTACTCAATACATAATACTTAACAAGTTATACACAAACAATAACTAAAAGGTCATAAGGCTAAATTCACAATATTAAGTTAGAATAATCAATTCATATTTAATTTCAATTTCCTCAAGTTGAGACTGTTTAAGATATATAAGTAGGCATGATCTAATTTTTCAAGCGCAACAATGTCTAACATCAATGTCAATGTTGTTATAATCATCTAAGTTCTTTATATATCTGCTAAATACTATCTAAACGTTTTATCAATTTGAACTTTCTGCGATTTTTCATTTTTGAGCTATGCTATTCACATACATACACACACACACACACACACACACACACAGACTATTTTCTAAAAACCACTTTTTTAGACTTAGGTGACCTGAAAATGGATATATCCGGTGAAAACTCGATATCGAAAAATTTGACACGATTACAATATTTCCTCTTACTAGGAGTAAGTGGAAGTAAAAAATATGAAAAGTTTCAAATATGGAGAATGTACTTTTAATTCAAGTCAAATAATCCAAATCAAATCTTTGGTGGAGGAGTTCAAAAGAGAGCGCCAATAATATCGAACATATCTATATAACATTTGGAATTTAATGGCATAGTTTGTTATTTCATACTACATAGGCCACAGAACAATACTTTGTGCTGAAATGTTTTTAGAGGGATGCAGCACACTTCTGTTCCCCCCTCCGCCCCAGAACACTCACCAAAAATAAATTATTCTAGAAAAATGTTTCGAATAAATGTGATAGATATTTATGTATGTAGTTAGTATACCAAGTTTAAAGAAAATCGTTGGAGGCGGTTTTTTTGTGAAAATAGCAAAAAGCTAAAAAAAAAAACAGTAAAGTGGCACTTCCGGTTGATGGATTTTCCCTGAAATCGTCGTGTCAGATCCGGTGCTGGTACCTAGACGGAATACTAAGTTTGAGCTTCCTATGGGTATTTTGTTCATTTTCGCACACACACGTACACACACAAAAACAGATATTTACCTACCATTCGCTAAAACATTTTTTTCGTCCTCAGGAGGCGTCATATAAGTATGTCCGAAAAAAAAACAATAATTCCGAAAATTTGCACGATCACGACACTTCCTCTTATCAGGCAAGGCGTAAGAAAAAGTAAAAATTAGGAGAGTCATAAAAAATAAATTTCAATGTAGACTAGTATTTAGAAGAACAAGTTATATAGCAAAATGCCAGTAAAGTCTACATATCACTTTTTGGGCAATTACATTTAATGGAATTAATACCGAGCTATTGTACAATATTATTGAGATAAACTTGCCATTGATAATTAACTGCCACCAGCTGAATATTCGATATAAATTAAAAACTATGTATTCATAACAGTATTATATGTGGTTATTCAAAATGTAAGTGGGCGTTTGTACACACAGCATTATCAAATATGTTTACGATAATTTAATTTGTTTGGTGAAGCGATCTATCAACTCATAGATAATTTATGGTAGTATAAGGTCAGTAAATGAAAGGAGTAAACTCATGTTAAATACATTAAATTTTGATAAAAATTCAAAACAGTTGTTGCATGAAATCATAACTTCTATTATTTTATTAATATTATTACTAATAAGTTGCTTTATGAATGAGAATTAATAATATGAATGAATATTTAACACTTAAAATTAATTTAAGTATTAATAATAAAAACAGATTTGGTGTGCGACACTCATATTTACAATGCTTAGTTGATGTGGCCATAAAAAAAAAAGATTCTTGTATAACTGAGCGGACTTATGTGGAGCGGCCTCTGACGACATCAACAAAGCTTGGACAGTTTAAATTTAAATCTAACTAACAGAACGCTAAAAACTCCATTATAATCCATTTGTTTGGTATAATTGTACTCCTGCAGCTTTTCCACCCACTTGACGGCCTGCTCTTCCAGGTTCTTGAAGTTAAATAGCCACTAGTGCCGATACAGAAATTTGTGGAAGTGTCCTACTGCTTCCATCACTTCCAACAGTTCCTTCCATGTGGCGCAGTAGTTGGGCTCTGTCTTTGACAAGGTCCAGCTAAAATAGGCTGTTATACTCACGGTGTTGTTCGTGACTTGGAACAGCACTTCCGCGAATACCAACGTCCGTGTCCAAGATGAATGGGCTCCCCTCTTGGGAGTTGGCAGTGAAGGGGAGCTGAACATAAGGCGACTCTTGGGGTGCCGCGAATGCTGCTTCTGCCTCTTCCGTCACTGTACCAGTGTCTTCCCCTCCATTAGCCGGGTCGACCTCTTGGCAATAGTTCGACACGAACTGCCTGTAGTATGTGCAGAATCCGAGGAAACCCCGAAGCTCTCTCTTATTGTTGGGCGAGGGCTATTCCTCTACCACCTTTAGCTACCCAGGGTCTGTGGCGATTTCCACAGACGAAACGATATAACCCAGGTAACTTGTTTCTTTTTGGGCCAGGTGACACTTGCTAGGATTTAACTTCAGTCCTGCAGTCCGGCGCCCCATGAAAACTTACTCTAAGTTCGTTAAGTGATGCTGGAACGAGTTGCCCAGGACGATCATGTCGCCTCGACAGACCAGGCATGCTCTTCTGATCAGGTCACTTAGCACAGATACAATGATTCTTTCGTACGTGGTGGAAGCGTTACACAGCCCGAAGGGCATAACCATGAATTACCATAGTCCTGTGCGTGTAGAGAACGCCGTCTTTTCTTTGTCATCTGAATGAAACGCCACCTGCCGGGACCCGCTCTTCAGATCGAGGATGGAAAATCACTTCGAACCCCCGGAATTTGTCTTTTAAAGCATAAAATATGAACTAAAGAGAAATATTTCATAAAATACGTAAAAACATATATTCTAAGGCATTTCCCGGGGGGCTTACGTGCGAATGTGCTCATACGATAAACAAAAATTTTTAATATTGGAGATATGGTTACAAATATCAATTTTTATTTTTTGATACTGATCTATTATAGAAAGAAGTTAACTTATTGGGTGGTTCTCTAGATTACCTTTTGCATATAATTCCTCCTGTGACGAGGTTGCTTCACATTCCTCATTTTAATTCTTCATAATCAAATTTTAAAAGTGAAAATAATCTTCTGATTGTTAATGATATGATATGCTAAGTTACAAAGAGTTTATATTAGAGATATTTTGTTGTACAATATGGCTTTAATAAGAAACTGGTTATTTCTGTATTTATCTCAGTAAAAGTACTTTTCTTAGAAATATCTCTAAAAGTTTTGACAGCTCTTTCCGACCCCTTGCTCTTAGTATTGGTTAAACATTGGTTTGAGTTATTCCACTTGATTTTAGACAACCTTTAAACTTTCTAAATTGAAAGAAATTTTTACTAACTATTGTTTGTTAACAATAAAATATACATTAAAGAAAATGGATTACTCCTTATTTATTTTAATATTGATTTATTTAATAATTACCTAAGTAAACAAACTGATGGGCTATATAGACTAGCTGATTTTAATTTTCCTATTATGCACATGAAATAATTGGTCATATTTTTCAGGAAAAAATAGTTTTATGTTAATTGCAGTAAGAGAATGTGGCGTGAGTGTTTGACACTACATTTTTTTTAACTTTCTCTTATTCCCGCAAGAGAAAGAACGGCGATTGCGTAAAAGTTTCGAAATTGAATTTTCTCTGGAAATATATGTTTTGATCACCTGAACACGAAAGAAAGTGGTTTTTAGAAATTTGTGTGTGTGTGTGTGTTTTGTGTCAAAATGAAAAATATAGAAAGGTGAACTTTGGTTTCGTTCAGGAGATCAGGAGACACGATAATAAAGTTTTTAATCGGACCAGATTTATTAAAATAAAATGAGTTGATACTTGATTTCTTGCCAATTTCCTCGAAAATGGCTCAACGAAATCCGTTTTATGGAAATTTATGGACTTTTACAAAAACAAATTTATTCATTTATTTGTAGATCTCTAAAATAGGCATATGACAGTGTAGAGAGGTCTAAGATTTTTAAAGATATTGTATAAAATTTGGAATATCCAAGAAATTGATTTGCCTGTGTCGAATGACTCTCCAAGGTACCAATCCAAAGTTATCAATTAATAAAAGATAATTGTTCAAGCGAAAATGAAGTTTAATTTTTCTTTTTACATCAATTTTAAATTGATAATAAGTTACAACAATATTTGCATACCTGATCACGAGGAGTTTGAGCTTTTTTGCTTCCGTAGAGGACAATCTAAGCCGCAGCTCCCAGACCAAAGTTTAAAAATGCATGGAAAAATTTGTAGAGCCATTTACGAAGTATTAAGTGCAAATTGGATCTCACCTAGGTATTGATCTCACTTCCAGTGATCTTTATCGAGGTAGGAAGCAATTAACTGTTGGATGTTCCAGTTGGCTCTCTTCATGGGGCTGACCTGTGATTGATATAATGGAGTCGTCGTAATTAGCTTAATACCACATTCCTTGGCTACTTTAGTGATAAAGAGTGTTGACAAATTCTTTGCGTTGTCCGTAATCAGCTGGCGAGGGCACCGAAACGATTTAAAATTGTGTTTTCGAGCGTTGCTACAATAATGGGTAATGTGGCCCTTTTAATAGGGCACAGTTCTATCCAATAGGTGAAAACATCCATGAAGATATTTCCTTGTAGACTTCGTGGTTATGACCCCATAATATTAACAGAAATGGCTTCTCAAGGTTTCTTCAGGTAGCTCGGATGCGTGAGACCTCTGGACGGAGAGTTAGGCGGTTTGACCCGTTGATAGACTTTACTACTACTACCAGATAGCTAGCCACGCTTTGGTGAATCCGGCTAATAATGATGTGGAAATACTCTGGCATAGGTTTTCTCGATTTCTAGGTGTTAGGGCATAGGTTTCTAAGTGTAAGGAATAGCCTGACTAATGAATTCACTGTAAGCTGTGGCATAAGGCAATGTGACCCACTAGCTTCAACCATTTTTAACTTCATGATGGAAGGTGTGATGAGGAACATCCTCACAAACCCAGAAGGAACGATATGCAACCGGCTAACTCAGCAAATGGCCTACGCCAATGACGTGGTCATTTCATCCAGAACTTTGAAGAATTCGATAAGGGAGCTTAAAGAAATGACCTTAAAACCGCGTACGTGAGAATGTCACTGGAATCTCCTAGAAAAGGACAATCAACAATAAAGTTTCTTCAACATGAATTTCCGTTGGAATAAGAATTTAAATATCTTAGGACGTTATTTACTGCAGATAATGACATGGTAACAGAACTAAAAGCAAGGATTGCTGCAGAAAATCGTTGTCACTATGCAGTCTAGAAGGTTTTAAATTTCAACACACTAACTCTTAGTATGAGAGTGTTAGTGTATAAGACCATAATACGACCGGTAGTCATGTATGGTAGCGAAGCGTGGGTCCTCACAAAAGCGATGAGAGACTTCTCAATGTGTGGGAAAGGAAAATATTAAGGAAAATATATGGCCCGGAGTGGGTTAACGGTGAAATTGAAATTTTGAGCAACTTTGAAATCGGAGAAAAGTATAGCCAGCCGGACATAGTTGCTACTGTTAAAAAGAATAAGTTGAGATGGTTGGGTCATGTGGAGAGGATGGGTATAGGAAGAGTTCCCAAAAAAACGTTATATGGCAAGATTGGGGGAATGAGAAATAGGGGAAGGGCCGTTTGAGGTGGCTGGAGGAGGATTTGAGGAGGATAAGTTTAAAGAAAATCATTGGAGCCATTTTCGAGAAAAATTCCCCCACCCATCCAAAAAACAGAAATCTATAATTGAAGTCTAGTTTCCCGTTACTGATTTTCTTCAAATTTTGAGTCTTAACAACATTATCAATGTTACTTCGTTAAAGTAATTCGATGTAACCCAGGTAACTTGTTTTTTTTTTTTTTTGAGCCAGGTGACACTTGCTAGGATTTAACTTCAGTCCTGCAGTCCGGCGCCCCTTGAAAACTTACTATAAGTTCGTTAAGTGATGCTGGAACGAGTTGCCCAGGGCGATCATGTCGCCTAGATAGACCAGGCATGCTCTTCCGGTCAGGTCACTTAGCACAGATACCATGAGTCTCTCGAACGTGGTCGGAGCGTTTCACAGCCTGAAGGGCATTCTCGTGAATTACTATAGTTTTTTTGCGTGTAGAGAACGCCGTCTTTTCTTTGTATCTGAATGAAATGCCACCTGCCAGTACCCGCTCTTCAGGTCGCGGGTGGAAAATCACTTCAAACCCCCAGAATGTGTCTAGCACAAAATATGAACTAAAGAGAAATATTTCATAGTAAAAACGTATATTCTAAGGCATAGAACATACGACTTAGTATGTAGCCGAACAAGTGTGTCTGATTTGGAAGTGTGTCATATTTGCAATATGCGGGACAACCAATCGAAGTTTCAACTTCATCACTTTGAATCTCGCATTGATGCTCAATGAAGAGAGCGATATTGCGCAATCAGCATTAGAAAATATTAAAATCTTTTTTTATAATTTTTTTCTTCTTCTTCTGACCTTCTGAACTTGCAGATTAGCCACTCATTCTTTCTATAGGTATTCTATTAATAAATATATAGCATTATTAATAAATATATTATGAAATATTAGAAGAACTTAGTGAGTTAAGAACTAAAATTTAACCTCGCATAAAGACAACAAATTTAATGACTAGATAAGATATTTATACAAACGAGCTAAACTAAATATAAAACTGGAATAAATAAATATACAGACAGAGTGACAGTGTAGAACACTCTTGAAAATAACGCGTTGATGACTTCTTGACTGTATGTATAATACTGACTGTCATTTCACTTTTGGTCTTTTATTTATTTATACTAGCTTTGCCGCATTTCAATGGGTTCCTTTACAACATAATTGGCCTAGTGTTTTATCTTTCACTAACGGTTCCTCAACCCTGTTGCTAGCCAACTGTCCATTTTTGCCTTTAAATAAATATTTTAAAATATATATTTAACATTTCTAACTCTTCTGCTTCTTGCTTCCATTACACCATTATACCATTTGAATAACTCTCGTATACATTATAATATCAATTCTATAAAGAATTTTAAATTATTTATGTTCAATTATTAAATATACAGTACATCTGTCAGAAATATTTTCTTTTTGGAATTTTCTAATTATAGCGGGATAAAAACAGAATATATTTCCTACAAATCGTATGTGACCCTTAACTATGTAATATAAATGCTCTTAGTTACAAATTAGTAATGATATGTGTACACACAGCTTCTCTGAAAATTTTAAGAGGTCAGTTCTGCTTTTAGCTAGACTTTTCATTTATTAATGTTATTCTCATAGCAAGTGATAAGTTTACTTTGGTCTTTGTTACTTCTTAAGTAGTAATTTTAATTTTGGAATAAAGCTTGATTTCAGCAGATTAGAATTGATCAACATGATGGTGAAAAATAAATTCCTAAACTCATAATATAATAGTTAGTATAGCATTATTAAATAATTAAAAATAGTTTATTATTAATTTTTAGACCATACAATAACATATCAAAACAATACACAAGTTCTCAATAACACCTCAAAAATAAATCACACACATAACCTATTTCAAATACCGCGCCAATATCCTACTTATAGAAAAATGTTCTGCAGTTTTCAGAGCAGCGTAGTTTTAAACAAACAACATAAATAGTTTGAAAGAATTTAATTATAAAGAAGAATTATAGCATAAATGTTTCCGAAACATTCAGCGGGACCGCTTTCAAGCATTCGCTTGTCAACATCGAAGAATTTTTTTTATATTTTCAAGGTATAAACGAATGAGCCTCACTTACAAAATAGACTTTCAAAACTTTCTTAGAATTCTGAGCGTTTTGGTTTGTTTTGTTCTGCAATCTTATAAAAATTTCAACGCAAATTTATATACAACCACTTCCTCAATATAATTGCTAGATACCTATCCAGCGCTCATACATAGGAACAAGACACAGAACTACTTTCTAATAAGGGTTCCTTAAAACATTACTACTGATAAAATTAAGACTGTAATACAGAACTTTTTTGAAATCCTGAGTTATGGTTCGTTTTGAGTTAGTTCGTAATGAATATAATTGGGATCGATTAATTAGACGAGATATGAAGACAGTGTTAATCTGATAGATTGATCTAGATCTCTTACTGGCTTATATACAGGTTCTCCCCACTCTAGCCTGCTTAAGTGAGAGAGTACCAGAGAGAGTTTGTTTTCTCTCGGTCGGGCTGTGTGTTTTCTCTCTTGCCGTTACATGAGTTAGTTAAGTTTTAAATTTGGCTTGGTAAATAAGAAAAATCCATCTTCAACAGATAATGAACTTGTAATTCTCGCTAGAACAGACTGAATTATTAGTTGGCTAGTTGGTCTTTGGGAACCCAAAAAAGATTCCACGCTTAATAAGTTATGAATTTCTCTCTCACCTGTTGAGGAGGCCGGTTCTGGTTGCATTTTTTCCTGATTACACCTCTTCTTTTTTGGAAAAAGAACTAAATCTGCAGAGGTTAGATGTTCCTAGCATCGATTTTTCTTCCAAGCAGTGCAACAACAAGAAAACTTTGTTGCACTTCCAAGCAGTGCAACAACAAGAAAACGTAATAATGATAAACCCTCAAGTTGCTGATTTGGCTGTGACAAATAACATGGTCACAGAATCTGAGGAGTGCAAGGCTGCAGGACATATTATTAGCCAAATTATTGGTGCGGAAAAGGAATTTATATGTCATTGGCGAGCAGCTAGTCACAGAAATGGATCAATCCAATCACCCGCTAACATATGGGTCAGCTAAAAGAATCCTTAAATTTAAAATTTATAAGGACATTAACGTGAGCCAGCTACAAGAATGCCAAAGAAAATATTGACAACATTTTTACAATCTAATCAGCAGAGTCCTCTCGTCACATCTTCGCGGCATGTTTCAATCTGTGTATATGTTACACGATTACCTAAGAAATCATTTAAATAAGATAGCAGTCATTCAATACCCAACTTGCCCGTTCTACGAAACAGAAGAAATGACAGGTACCCTGCTCTGTACAAGACATAAGGAATTCTTTTCATTTAAATGACAGTCTGGAAAAAAATCAGCGAAGTTATAATTGGACTTCAGGAAACCGATTGGCTTCACTATAAACTGAAATGGCGTAATTTTTTTTTTGAGATCAAAGCTTGTTTTAGCTGATTGAAATAATTCTTTTGTTTGCAATCTTAGTACATGGTCTTCTCTGCAAATGAACTCTAAGTTAAAGTGACTTTCACAAAATTAGAAAACTATTGCTATATTTGTTAAACTAAGGTATATTGTTACTATCTTATCCTCCTCCTTTGCTGAAGTTAACATCCATATTTATTTAGTTTTATTAACGAAAACAAGTTTTCAAATTTATTAGATAAATAAGCTGACTATTGATAGTGAACGTTTATTAAAGTTTACTTGAACTATATTATCCTACGTTGTATATTACCATTGAACAACATTCACTTTCAAGTCAAAGGGGAACAGTCTGATTCAGACTGTACCATCGTAACCACTATTCATGAAATGTTTTGTAGCTTAACAATAGAATTGCTAGTTTGTTTAACGTGATTTCTATTGGACAAACTTGATACGATATAATTTAAAGTTTCATTTAACCACCATTTCAACTTTTTCAAAAATAGATTATCTTTTGATTAATTAATATTACTAATATTTTGTTTTTTTAATTTTGAACTAAATTCTACTGAATCATTAATTTCTGTTTTCAATATTCTGTTTAATCCAAAGTATGTGAAAACCAATTTTTTTTTTATAAAACAATGATTCGCTTTTAAATTCTCTAATCAATCTATTATTTATTACAAAATAGCTAAAGGCTTCATCTAATAATAATATTTATATATCAATTCTGCATAATGGGCTGAATATGTTT
Source organism: Triatoma infestans (assembly GCA_011037195.1). Lineage (NCBI taxonomy): Eukaryota > Metazoa > Arthropoda > Insecta > Hemiptera > Reduviidae > Triatoma > Triatoma infestans. Next base: position 2,600 of record JAAEAF010007565.1, on the reverse strand, counting down.
AATGAAAAATATTAGGCTAAAAAACCTTTTTAATTGGAGTTGCGTTCTAGTGAAAGAAATTATATTTATTGGGTGTTTTAATCGAGAACTCAAAACACGGAAAGCCATAATCAGAAGCAAAAGATGACTTCCGAGACAAACTCGAACTCATTAGCCGAACAAGTAGATGCAGGAAAGGTGGATTGTAACGAATAGTCTGAATATGGTGTGTTTTTGTTTTCCTCGGGCCAGTAATCCTGGACCCAAGGGCGTTTATTTCCACCGTATCTCGTAAATTAATTCATTATATATGTTGTTTTTAAAGCAATTTAAGTTTAAAATAATCTATTTACAATTGAGATTAATAACTTAGTTAAAGGAAACAGAAAAATAATCAACTATTTGATTCAATAACAAGTTTGATCTAAAATACAGGTAATAGTTGATAATTATTATTGTATAATTTTGTACATAAATCTAAATATATATTACTATATAAATATATATAACTAGCTAATCCGGCCACGCTTCGCTGTGACTCAGTCTGATTTTTAGGAAGTAAGTGTTGTTAGTTAGAGAGATAGAAAGTTGTTATTAGAAATACGTACTACTGATTTATGAAAATAAACTATATTTTAACAAATAATTTAAAGTGTTTTTGAAATAGATAAACTAAGATGCACAATTGTAAATGAATATAAGAATTATGAATTGATTAATAAATATTAAAGAAATAGTGTTTAAAACCTTGAATAGGGACGCGCTCGCGATGTGTGAAACTTAACTGCTTGATAACTGATGTGTAACTCGTGTGTAACTGAACTCGTACTGGTTGTGAACTGATCTATACTGATGATGATATATAACTGATGTCGTACTGGCACTTAACTCATGTGTAACTGAATGAATACTCGTGTATTACTGATCCCCTCCTCCAGTGGCGCGACGTTTATATTTGCATCACTCACACATTGGCTGATGTGTAATTACGTGCCACACTAAGACATCTTTCGTAATATATTGACCTCGGTAGTTAACAAAGGCTGGGGTGGCGACGCTCTGATGACAGATGGTGGCTAGGTGGCCTCTTGAGTGTACATTGACCCTTGTATGAAGGAAATACAGGCCAGGTGTACATTGACCCTTGTATGAAAGGGTTTGCCGGCGGCGGTTCTTTTGACTGTATATTGACCCCTGTTTGAAAGGGTTTTGCCGGCGGTTCTTTTGACTGTATATCGACCCCTGTTTGAAAGGGTTTTGCCGCGGTTCTTGACCTGCAGATAGCGGCCGGCTGGAACCACTAATTATAATTTAGTGCCACTAATTTAGATTTATAAATTATTTAAAAAGTATATCTTCTTTCTTCTTGCCATCACATCACAAAAATAAATAGAATTATTATAGTTAATATAGATTCAGCGACAAAACACATCATTCAATTTAATACCCTACTTTGCACTGCTGTGCACTGAAAGGAAAGAAAGCAAAAATGATTTTAACTGAAAGTCTTTTTTTATTGTAAAGCTAGTGAATACATTAAAAGCTACATAATGCCAGTAAAGCTACATTTTTTGATTGTCCGTTGTCTGCATAAACATAAACATCAGATGGTTTACCGACTCTGGTGCATGCAACATATAATTGCCCATGAGAGAAGCATTCGTTTTCTAAATTCAAACCGCACACTTGCAAAGTTAGTCCTTGCGCTTTATTGATAGACATAGCAAACGCAAGGCGTTTTGGAAATTGAAGTCGTTTAAACTCGAACGGCATATCTGTCGGAATAAGTGGTGTTTGTGAAAGTAGTATTCACTTTTATGAAGTCCAATGAGAATTGTTGCTTCAATTAGATTATTCTCAATTTTTTTAACTACTAAACGTGTACCATTGCATAACTTTGGCACGTTTCGGAGTAATATAATGGGCACTCCAATTTTCAAATTTAGAATGTGAGGCGGTAATCCGGGAACATGGAGTGAATTAAGAAATCGTTGGAAAATTCACTACTTCACTCTGGCCCCTCATGGAGTCAATGGATTTGTGTGTCACTGTTTCACCTGCAATTCTGTTTAGAATAATGGTGTTCATAACGAGTACGTCGACATTTTTAGCCGCTAACCATGGCTCTTCCGCTTAACCATGCGTGATTTTGATAATTTGTTTCGATGCTTTGGAATACCTTGTCTACTAATTCTTCTTTTGAATGTACATTGTTGCAGAAATTAGATGGGAAGGTGAATTTTTCCGTTTCTGGATTTGTAGGAGCAGTGCCGTTACCGAGTTGGAGTGATTGTCTTGAAAGTATCGCAGCTGTAGGATCGTTTTGAAGTTGAACTCTCATATTCGTTGTTAAATGATTTTTATTTACTGTGCTCCAAAGAGTTGAATATTTCGAGCAGCATGCAATTCATTAGCTGGTGTTGAGCGAGGTATTAATGGAAGCGTTTGCCTGAAGTCACCGGATAGTAACACCAATGCTCCACCAAATGGAACCTGATTATTTGTTGTGGTGGTTGGTTCCGCAGAGCTGGAAAGCATCAGAGACATTTTTCCGTGGTAGCCTGCTTCATTTTGTGGTCATCGACCGGTTTCGGGCGTTCGCCCATTTTCAGGATGCGTTT
>JAAEAF010007564.1:0-44484 GCA_011037195.1 Triatoma infestans | reverse complement strand
TCGTGATTCTGCAAATAAAATACACCCAGTAAATGTCAAAGCACACTTAGTAAAATGTTACATATATTCTGAAAAGCATATACAGTAAATGGTTGCTATGACCAATCTGTTCGCTCAGGGAGTGACACAGATTGTCAATCGTCGCTCGTCGAGTAGAGTGGCCTGGCCCTCTTGCCTAGCGCACACTACTTATCGGTGATCGTTGTACGAACAATCGGCCTGGCTCTCCTGCCTAGCGCAGATGTCTTGAAACGGTGATCGCTGGATGAGTAAACGGCCTGGCTCTCTTGCCTAGCGCAGATGCTCTGAGAAGTTAGTTAAGGGCCTGCCTAGCTAGCGCCAAAACTATTAGAAGAGTTTCTAATCGCTGAGTACTTCTCTCTGATTATTCTGGTCGTGGATGGCCCCTTATATACGATTCTGAGGTGGTAGGGAGGGTGTCCAGTAGGCGGGTCTAGCCGGTGAAAGTTCTCCCCTCTGTAGTGGAGTAGGAGAGTCCTAGTGTAGTGGGGGTGTGCCTCCCTAGTGAAAGGTCCACTTGGTGCAAACCTGGTGGCCGGGCGGAGAACTGTTGTTACATCCTCCCCCTTGAGCTCAGGTGTTGCTTGCAATGGCTGAGCTCACATCAATGGCGTGGTCGGCCTCTCTTCCTTAATCTTCGGATTGGCTTCTCCTGGGCGTCTGCGGTGCAGGGCGTCAGGCTTGACACGTGGTATTTGCCCAGTGGTATCGTCGGGTTGTCTTCGGCTGCTACTTCATAGCTGACGGGTCCCTGTGCGTGTAGAATGACGTAGGGTCCGTCCCTCCGTGGAGCGAACTTGGCTGTTCGTCCTTTCGTCTTACTGCTCTGTGTGTGGGTAGTGATCCACACGCGGTCTCCGGGCGCGTACTGGGGTCCGGGACGTGCTCGTTGGTCTGCGTATTTCTTCTGCCGGTCCTGAGCCGTTTCATGGTTGTCTCGGGCTCTATAGTAGGTGTCTGCCATGCGCGAGAGGGCTGGCGTGATTTCGGCGATGAAATTCTCTGCAGAGATGACTTCTCTTAAGTCATGTTGGATCTCTGCGGGGGTCCGTAATTCTCTTCCAAACGTTAAGTATGCAGGCGTCATCAGCCACTGTAGTGGTTGGTGGTCTGTGACTATCAACGTGGGGCTGGCCTCGATATATCCTCTGAACTTGAAGACTGCCCATACTAAGGCGAGTGCTTCTCGTTCGGTCGTCGTGTAGTTTCTCTCAGGCGCTGTAAGCAGGCGGCTGGCGTGCTCCACGGGATGTTCTTCTTCTTTCTCCCCCTGGACTAAGACTGCTCCAATAGCATAAGCACTAGCGTCGGTTTTGATAGTGAAGGGGCGAGTCTCATCGGCAGGCTGGAGGATGGGTGCTGACGTCAGTAGTTTCTTTAGCTGTGGCGTAGGCTCTGTAGGAATTCCAAACACGTCCTCGTGAACAGCAAGTATCTCATTAGCCTGCTCCTGTTGTGCTCGGGTGAGCCGGGTGCCTTCGTCTTTACTCCACGGTCTTCTAAGCTCCACGTCTATGGTGAAAAGCTGTAGTTGCTCCTCCGATGGCCATAGGGTGTCATCCGCCCATACCCTATGGAAGTCTAGATGGCTATGCCTGGTGGGCGTGTGGTGAGTCCTTTCGGTGGACTCGCAACGGTGTATTATCCACCTACCCCTGGTGGTGTCCTGTACTCCTGTTGTACCGGTGGTGAGGGTCCATAGCCTCCGAGTATGGCCTCTTCGGTAGCTTCCATCTCTACTAGCGTTCTTGTTGGTGTGGGTGGTAGCGGGCTGACCATGGTTGTCCTGAATTGTGGCGCCTGCACAATCGCTTCCTGAGTTGTTCCATAAACTCGTGTGTCTTCTGCTCCTGGAGTCAGCGGCGGTGGGCTGATCCTTTCTGATGTGGGTTGTGGTACCTTCACAACCGTGTTCTGAGTTTCTCTATAAACTCGTGTGTCTCCTTTCAATGGAGTCAGCGGCAGTGGGCTGAGTAGTGCTGGCTGCGGTGTCATAGTCACAGTGTCCATCTGTAACTGTGGTGGTGCTGGCTTGTCCTTTCTGGTGAATGGGTAGAGTGTGGGGTTGTCATGAAACCTCCACCTGTGTTCTCCAAAATCCAATATAAGTCCAGCGTCCTCAATGAAGTCTATTCCGAGCAACGTCTGGGTGTTCCGGGCTCCCGGGAAGAATGTGAAACTGGTCGGGATTGTCCTTCCCTTCAGTTTGACTGGCAGTTGCGTCTGTGCAACCTGCTGCGTTGTTTCTTCTCCGTCTGCTAGCGTCACTGTAGCAGTTGTTAGGGTGAGGGGATGTCCTCGTTCTTCTAGCAGGGTCTGCAGCTGGTGGCTGCCTATACTGGTCTTGGCTCCTGTGTCTACAAAGCCAGTGCCCTCTAGGTTCCACACGGCAAAGCTGAGTGCTGGCCTCTGCCGGGTGCGGATCTGTATGTGGGCAGCACAGAAAGAGCCTGTTCTTTCTTGCTGCGTCTTCGTTTGGTTGCAGTCCGGGCAGTTCCTCCTGTATACTCCCGGTCTGTTGCAACCAAAACAACTGTAGGCCGCCTGTGCTGTAGGCTGCTGCTTGTGCGGGTGGGCTGCCTTTGCCTTCCTGCAGTCCTTCTGATAGTGGCCTCTGATGCCACAGTAGTCACACCTGGTAGTGCCACCTGTCCTCTCGTTTGGCTTCTTTGCTGCTGGTGCTGGGTCCTCATACTGCTCGATACGTCTGGCCTCTTGCACGAGTGCCCAGAAGGTATCGACAGTTTCCCTCCTGATGCGGGTTCTTAACCTGGGATGGAGTACCGCATAGGTCATGTCCAGCTGAACATGGATGTCCAGAGCCGGGGTGATTTGAGCAAGTATTGCTCGCTTGCTGCAGACAAACTGGTCCGTGCTGGTCTTGTTGTCCTGCGGCGTGTTGAAAAACTCTCGGTACAGCTGATCGTTGGACTTCCTAGGTCCAAAAGTTCGCCTCAGCTGCTGTATGGCGTCAGGCCATGTTGTGGTGGTTTCCTTCTCTCCGAGCCACCAAGTTCCTGCAACGTCTGTGAGTAGCATGGGCAGTGCGGCTAATGCGTGGTTGTCACTCACTCGGGCTGCTTCCTTGTACGTCTCTGCTGCGGAGATGAAGACATCCAGGTCCTCTCCTGGTTTTCCTCCGTAGCGTGCGGTACACCCAATCATTAGGCCAGACTGCTGGGTCTGCCTGTCTTGATTGATGCCTCGTATCAGCTGCTGCAACATCTCTGGGGTGAGCTGCATGCTTATGTCTCCTAATTCGGGGCTGGGCTGTCGCTCCGTCGATGGTCGTTCTAGAGCTCGTGCTGCACGTTTGGGCGCCATTTCTTTTATAACACACTCCCAGAATAAATATCCCGGGGGTGTGGGGAACTAGGATTCGTGATTCTGCAAATAAAATACACCCAGTAAATGTCAAAGCACACTTAGTAAAATGTTACATATATTCTGAAAAGCATATACAGTAAATGGTTGCTATGACCAATCTGTTCGCTCAGGGAGTGACACAGATTGTCAATCGTCGCTCGTCGAGTAGAGTGGCCTGGCCCTCTTGCCTAGCGCACACTACTTATCGGTGATCGTTGTACGAACAAACGGCCTGGCTCTCCTGCCTAGCGCAGATGTCTTGAAACGGTGATCGCTGGATGAGTAAACGGCCTGGCTCTCTTGCCTAGCGCAGATGCTCTGAGAAGTTAGTTAAGGGCCTGCCTAGCTAGCGCCAAAACTATTAGAAGAGTTTCTAATCGCTGAGTACTTCTCTCTCTCCCTCTGATATTCTGGTCGTGGATGGCCCCTTATATACGATTCTGAGGTGGTAGGGATGGTGTCCAGTAGGCGGGTCTAGCCGGTGAAAGTTCTCCCCTCTGTAGTGGAGTAGGGAGAGTCCTAGTGTAGTGGGGGTGTGCCTCCCTAGTGAAAGGTCCACTTGGTGCAAACCTGGTGGCCGGCGGAGAACTGTTGTTACATTATGTAGATTATTTTGAGATATTTTGATGTTATCTTGTCGAGGAGAATTTCTTTTTGTTCGTGTTACTTTAATAATAATGGATTTTGTAATTATAATGATTAATTAACTTAGTGTCACTAGGATAAGTTAGTAATTGCAGAGTGAATGTGAATGTGAATAATTCGGGCTGTAACTGTAGATTTTAATGTTAGTGTAATGTCTGTCTTACAAGTGGCGTTTTTCTTTAGTTTTATGAAATTTAGAAACTAAACTTTGGCCAACTCTTAACTGCTTAAACTTTATTTGACCCCCCCCCCCCATTTAGAGGTTACATATGTCTAAAAAATTATCACAAAAAAGAATAATTCACAGGAAAGGAAGCTCACTTCTTCATATTCCGTTTAGATACTAGACTGCTATTGTACCAATTATGAAGGTTTCGGTGAAAACCTACCAAGCGGAAGTCAACATCCGTCAGAATATTTTTTTCCATTTTTCGCGATTCTTTAAAAAAAAAATTGATTACAATCTTTTTCTTTAATTTTCTTACCCTCTCTCCATTTATAAATGCCTATCATTTACGGAACATATAATCAGCAAAACTGATATTCCAGAGGTACTGGCTAAACAAAGTTTAACTAAAGTGCTACTCCAATACTATGTATGTTTCTAACACTTAAGTTACGTACATTAAAAGCTCTGATAGAATTCCAAATTTAAAGACAAACGGTTAACTAGAAGAGCTTCACTTTATAGAATAAATTTTGAGTTTTCATAAATTTCGATTTTCTTTAAACATAGAATAAATTTGTACTTATATTGGAAATATTTTTGACATAAAATTGATTTTACGAATGTTGTGGAGGGAATTGTGAGCTTGGCTTAAATTTAAACTGCCATTGGCAAATCTTTGCCAAGGGACTATAAGACAGACAAGGACGCTGCCAGAGTAAATAAGTATAATAATCTTCACCATCCTTATAATGTAATGCAAACACAACTCAACGTTTACTAAACTACGTATTATTAGTATTTTAATAATCGCTTTGGTAGAACATGGTATTAATTTCATAGCAAATTTCCTTCATAAAATGGCGCGCATGCGCCTGTATATTTTCATTTATTTGTATATCTGGGACCTCATCTCCGTGCCTATGATCTATTCCGGACTTGACTGAGAAGCGTGCGAGAAATAAAAATATACTGCCCAACTTGAAAACGCTTGGATTACTGTTCTCTGTAGATTTGATTTGTAATGGAATCGTTTATTGTGTGATTCCTGGAGTAACAGATGTCTTGAAGAAGGCGGAAATTAGTTGAGAGATTTTGGGAAGTTAGTGCTCGAATAATTAAACGGTTTATATAAAAATAAACTATAATTGAACAATACTTTGAACGTTAGAAATGGTAACTAATAATTATAAAATACTTAGGAATAAATATAAGTTAAATAATTAATAAATTAGAAGGACTAAAATAACTAACTAAGATGCACTACTAATAATGAGTTTGAATATAACTGTGAATTGCCGCTCGGGTATATAGACGTGCTCGATTGGTTGTAGCTGATATAATAATTATGTCGTATATGGTAGAGTTTATATATATATTGTTGTTCACACTCACACCAAGGCATCTGTCTTAGTGTGGGGCCTTATTCAGGTCAGTTCAGTGGCCAACCTTATAGCGGTGCTTGCTTATTGATTAAGTATTGATGAAAGGAGCTTTGTTGTTTATTGACCGCGTCTGTTGGCGGCCAATGGTTGCTTTTTATTACTGCCAGCTTTGTTTAGATAGCAGATGGCTGGACCACTAGTTGTAAATCTTTCTTTTGGTGTATTTTGCCGACGTCAATGACTTTGCCGATGATGCTGCTTTGGAGGCCGGCAATGCACTGAGAAGGCTCGGGAGGGGGACACAATAGATTTTTCAGGTCGCAGTGCAATAATCCCCTTAAAAAATCTATTCTTCTAGTAAGAGGAAGTATTAAAATCGTGTCAAATTTTCGATATCGAGTTTTCACCGGAAATATACTCAGGTCCCCTGAGTCCAAAAAAGTGGTTTTTAGCAAATGGCCTGTGTGTGTGTATGTATGTATGTATGTATTTGACAGCATAGCTAAAAACGAAAAACCGTAGAAAGTTCAAACTTGATCGTTTATTATCACCATGGGACCCGACAGTAGGTTATCTGGCAATATTCCTCAACCGGAAGTACCACTTACTAGTTTTTTTTTTTTATACTTTTTTGCGATTTTCTCAAAAATAGCTCCAACGATTTTCTTCAAACTTTTTAGATCAACTATGCATACAAAAAGCTACAACATTTATTTAAAACATTTCTCCGGGAAAATTCATTGAAGGTTACTTTTAGGGAGGGAGAGGTGTGGTTACCGTTTCCTCTAAAGTGCTATTTCAGTTTATTGCACAATTCTACCATCTAAATAATATTAATCAGAATTAAATATGTTGTTGAAATTCCGAGTTTGAAAAAAAAATCGGATGAAATCGGAATTTTGCAATATTCTCCATAAAAAAAAAACCGACAAATTTCATTAAATTTGATATACTAACTGTAAAATTTGTCAAACACAATTTTGAAAACTGGATTAAGAGAAAGCTCTGTGAGTGTATCACACCAGATTTTTTTTGACATCATTGTAACTTAATGTAAATCATTTCTACAATGCCTAATAATTATTTCGCTCCCCTTAGTGTAGATAGCGTTCTTGTATTTTTAAAAGCTAGATTAATTGATGAACTTTTAGATTGTAAATAATGTTGTAAATTGGATGTTGAGGTTCGGTCATATAAAAGAACTTTTTTCAAATTTCTACCGACGTTTCGGCAAATTTATTGCCTTCTTCAGGGTCTGTACAAAGGTTTTAATACAAGTCAATAAAAAATAGAAACAGCATAAAATATGAACTTAACATAAATATTTTCAAAATAACAATTTTTTAAAATAAATAGCCTAAATAAAAAGTATGATATATATAGCACATTTAAATTTATTTTAAACTAATGTTGTAGAACAGATCAATATTAAACTAAATCACAACTATTAAAACTTTGATAATGTGTGGCATATATAAGAGTAAAGTATGGAAATAACTTAGGAAATGTACTTACAAAAAATTTTTCGGTTAGAATTCCAGTTTAATTGATCTAGTTTCTTTTTTATCAAAGAAATATTTCTTATAAAAAAAGAAATATATTGCAAATGATTCATATTAAAAAAGATAAATTATCTATTAATTTTAGAACAGAAACTAAAAAAACCTATCCCTCAGTTATAATAATCTCCTGGAATTTCCAAAACAACATACAGACTAAGACACGGTTTTCCCATCCGCTCTCCTAGCCCTTTATAAACTTTGACCCATCCAATGTCCGTAACACTTGGTGATGGTATGTTACAGGTTAAACTAGAGTAATTACTACTCTAATTCTAACTGAAAAATTTTTGTAAGTACATTTCCTAAGTTATTTCCATACTTTACTCTTATATATGCCACATATTGTCAAAGTTTTAATAAGTTGTGATTTAGTTTAATATTGATCTGTTCTACAACAATAGTTTAAAATAAATTTAAATGTGCTATATATTTCATACTCTTTATTTAGTTTATTTATATATTTTATTAAAAAAAAAATTTGTATTTTGAAAATATTTATTTTAAGTTCATATTTATGTTGTTTCTATTTTTTATTGATTTGTATTAAAACCTTTGTACAGAAACCCTGAAGAAGGCAATAAATTTGCCGAAACGTCGGTAGAAATTTAAAAAAAGTTCTTATGTATGACCGAACCTCAACATCCAATTTACAACATTGAATACGGCGGTCGTAACGAACACCAAAAACATTGTAAATAACTTTAGATTGTTATTTAAGTCCTTGAAAACCCACTTAACTGAATACCCATATTTCGTATCTTTAAAACAATTCATCGTTCTAATGAAGAAGTTTTTAATTGCGAAGCTATTCTACAGTTTAACCAAGTTTTGTTTTCATGTATCTATCTTTTTCGTCATCTTTGGTTGAGTTTAGAGACAGCTAAATTTTTTTACATTAAAAAAGAAAATTTTACACAACTTACAGCCCGTTGAGTGGGAATTTCATGAAACGTTGGGTATTTCACACTTTCTGTATCTTCTTCATTCAATTTCTCCATAAGTTCAGCTAGCTTGTCTTTTCCGCCTTTTTTCCCCATTTCTTATTTCTTTTCTCTCAATTTTTACAATTTGAAATATAATTCAAAATATATTTAAAAGATTTTTAACTCTGCACTATAGATAAAAAGTTTATACTAAATGATCGTCCCCATTTAATTTTGTAAATGATATTATATAGAAATATGTATTACTGAAATATATTTCAGTAATATGTAATAAATACAGCATTTTTAAATTCATAATCATATGATTAAACCAAAATTTTTTTTTTGTGTGTTTATTTAGAAATTTACAATCTGTATTACATATATACAATAAGCAAATAGGAAGTTGAATAATGAAACTGTAGGCTGTGAGAAGGTAGCAGGAGAGAAACTACCCAGCGGTAGCACTCTCTACGGGATATCAGTAGCAGTGATCAATCCCGAAGGAAATCTCGGGGCCACTGGCGATTCAAACGGCGAGGCGGATTGTCAAGGATGGTAGTGGAGGCTAGAGATTGTACAAAAAGGATTAGAGCAAAAGGAGAGAGTAGTATGCAGTTTATGATATTTTGTCTTGGCAAGTTGTTGTACGAAAGGAACGTTGAGGTCATTATGAGCGTAAGGTTTGAGACGTAGAAAGGAGCATCAACTATCTGTCGAAGTAGCTTAGATTGGAATGTCTGAATGGTAAGTAAGTTTGTAGGTTTAGCTGAACCCCACAATTCAAGTCCGTAAGTCCAAATTGGTTTGATTACAAAAATATATATCAGTCTTTTGAGTTCTGTAGGTAATTTGGATCGTCTTCCGATAAGTCTGTAAAGAAGTTTGGCCCTTTTAGTCAGTGCTTGTCTTTTAAGTCTAAGTGTGCGGGTTCCACGTGAGTCTTTTGTCAATGAAGAGCCCAAGGTAGCGCACCAGATCTGTTACAGGGAGAGGATTGTGATTGAAGAAGACTGGAAAACAGGAGCCCCGCCGGAGAGTAAATGTGGCATGTTGGCATTTTTGTGGGTTCATTTTAATTCGCCACTTTTTTGCCCATGATTCTATTGTATTTAAATGTGTCTGTAAATTGTGTGAAGCTGATGTGATGTCTGCACTTGTTGCGAGTATGGCTGTGTCGTCTGCATATGTACAAAGTAGTGTGGATGGATTTGTAGGTATGTCTGATGTGTACACTGTGTAAAGGACGGGACCAAGTATACTCCCCTGCGGCACGCCTGCCAAACCAAAATTTAAATTCAATGTTAGTATATTGGAGGGAAAACAAGTATATGACTTCAATTTTACTGAATTTGTATTGTTCAATTTTATAATTGATATGTAATATACACTCACCGACGAAAAAATTCCGGCCACTTAAAAATTACATTAAATAAATAATATAATATTGTATGGTCTGCTTTCACCAGTTATTTTGTTTTGGTGTTTAATAGTTAACATTTTTAGAATAAACTAGTTATTTGTACAATTACACTTGTGGTATTAAACAAATTAAATAAATAAGAATTGTATACTAGTTTGTGTTCATTTATTTATCAATTTGTTTATTTTTATTCCGTACGATTTGATTTTTATTTGCTATAACTTCGCTTTAGCTTGTCCCTTGATTAGGAAAATTAAAAATTCGAATTTCAAAATGTATCTCAGTGCCGAGGATGTCGCATGTGCTGTAACAGTTATTGATGACAGCCGCTGCAAGATATACAGCCATTCCTATTGGTGTTCCCTACCAAATTCTGCGAGATGCAGTGCAGTGTTAACAGAGAAACAGGCTTATACTCAAAAAGGCCAGGCTCAGCGCGTCCAAAGGCCACTGAACTGCGGGACGACCATTTTTTGACACTTACAGTTTTACGAAATCGTCACCTGACAGCTGTTGAATTAATTCATCGCCCTCCTAGAAGTTCGAGGTGTTCAAATTTCTGATTTTCAGCTCGAAGAAGATTGAATGATTAAGGTTTGATGGCTTTCCGATCTGCAAGAGGGCTAGAATAAACCAGGGAGCACTAACTTTCTCGACTTGAGTTCGGGACTGACGAGTCCCGATTTACCTTAAGGGTTTCAGATGGTTGTGCACGATTGTGGAGGAGAAGAGGTAAGAGATTTGTACAATGCAATTTTGTTCTCACTAGGTCTTTCCGACGAGCTCTCTGATGGTTTGGGCAAGTATCAGTTTACAAAGATCTACGGAGTTAGTGATCGTACGACTGCTGCTCGGTATTTGGCGCACATACCGTGGTCCCTATCATGTCGGAGATAGGTAAGGAGTTTGTGCTAGCGCACGATAACGCTCTGTCACACACAGCCCACATAGTGCAGGCCTTTCTTAATAGCCATAATATAGATCTCCTAAACTGGCCTGCCCGTTCTCCTGAAAATCCCATAGAGCATCTGTGTCATATGCTTCGAAGACGAATAAGAGGTCGAATAGTCCTTTCTGGGAGCTAGAAAGGGCACTTCAAGCCGAATGTGCTCTAATCTTACAAAACGAAATTTCTCCGTTGATCCGGAGCATTCCGAGACGCCTAGAAGCTGTGATAAAGGCACAGTCGCACTCGGTATTAGCACAGTCCCATTAAAAATAATATAAAATGAAAAGCAAACAGTAAAATAAAGTTTCCCAGATTTTCCAGATTTACAATTTTTTTATTAATTATTTTAAATTTCCTATATAGTACTATTTATTTACTTTACTTTTAAAAAAATCAGTTAACCTATAAACGTTATGAACGATGAAAATGATTAAAAAATTGATAACTATACATAGAAATAGTAAAGTATTCAAGTGACAGGAATTTTTTTGCCGGTTTGTGTATATAAATAAAAACGTAACAAACTTTAGTTATTAATTATTTTTTAAAGTAGCGTTTTAATAGTCATTTTTAGGAGGCCTTTGCCCTACAAATAATAATGAATTATTTGATGATATTAACAAATAATATTTATAGTGTAAGATAAAATGTGTGGTAAAATATTGTGATAGATTTAGAAGCTGGTGAATGGTTCGATTGATCTGCAATTTTATCCAACTTTTAATTTTCTTGATAAACTGGGGCTACTTTTAGTGGATGTTAAAACAACGGACCAACTTGGCGGCGTGGCTGCATGTAAATGTCACTGTTTCAATAGTTTTTGTCATAGAAGGTCCGCAAGCGTTGGTCTAGTGGCTAGCGAACTCGCCTTTCGTGCGAGAATTCAGTGTTCGATTCCCGTAAGGGCAAAGTCGGTGTTGACCCAGTATCGTGGTAAAAAGTGGGAAGCTACAGTTAATAGCGCCCTAGGTAGCAAAGGCAGGATCTAAACGGCGTGGGAATTGCAGCGTGCTTACCACACGCTCCCCTATTCAAATCGCCGTCTGGCAAGCCGTGGCCCTTCATGGGCTGTTGCGCCATAGGGTTTTTTTTTTTTGTCATAGAAGCGGTATTACATGCTGCAAAAAAGTGGTTTTGAATCAGGCAGGCCTAATGATTTAAGGACAACTTTTGTATTTGGTATAGGCGACTTTTGATTTTTTTTATCAACCACTACTCCACCAATTATGCTCTTAATAGTCGTCCATTGATCCGTCTCCAACATCTGCGTAAAGGGGCCCAAAACGCTGCGACCAACGTCTGAGTAACATCCACAATACGATAGATTTTTTTTCAAGATACCTCTTCGCCAGAGAATAAGTTTCTCCTCTACAAGGCTGAGGTAAGACCTATGTTACTATATGCTTGCCCTTCTTAGAGCCTAATGTGTCGATCCAACATCGCCAAGTAACACAAAATAAGTTTTTAAGACTGGTGACATCCTCCCCCCCACCCGCTACACCTGTATTTCAGATCTCCATCTAAACACGAAAATGGACTACATAGAACATCACATAAAAAAGGTCGCTGTGAAGAAGCAAGTCACAATAACCGGTGCAGCGTGATAGGAAGGTATGACTTGAGCAGTGAGTGCAAGCACAGGAGAGTTAAACACTTCTTAATTTAAAAGTTTTATAAATGCTAGGGCTTCTTTTTTTAATAGCTTTTCCCTAAATCTCCACCAGTTCTTTACAAATCAATATATGTTACAGATTTGCTAGAGGTAATAGTTTATACTGTCCACGCGTTGGTCTAGTGGCTTGTGCACACGCCTTTCGTGCGAGAATACAGGGTTCGATTCCCATGAGGGCAAAGTCGGTGTTGACCGAGCATCTTTATAAAAGGAGATACAGATAGTAGCGCCCTAGGTAGCGAAGGCCCGAAAGTAAACGGCGTGGGAATTGCAGCGTGCTTACCACCCCCCCTCCTATTCAAATCGCCGTCTGGCAAGCCGTGGCCTTCCCTTCATGGGCTGTTGGGCCATAGGTTTTTGGTTTTTCTAGTCATAGAAGTGATTTTAGACGCTCCAAAAGAGTGGTTTTTGAATCAGGCCTAATGATGATTTAAGGACAACTTTTGTTTTTTGTACAGATGAATTTTGATTTTTTTTGTTTGTTTGTTTTTAATTTTTGCATAGTTTAGAATAGGTAATTTAAATAATATTAATGTCGATACAGAAATGATTTTTTTTAAACTTTTATTTGAAATAAAAACGACAAACATTAGTCTCTCTTATACATATTTAAGTTAATACCTGACAATGCTTGTTTATTTAGAATATTAATTCTTTTTTTATTTACTTTTTTATTTTTTTTTTTTGTTTGTTAAAAATGAGCAGTCTACACATTACATAACGCTCATAATACCCCACAAAATAGAATAATAATAATAATAATAATAATAATAATAATGATAAAATAATAACAAGTGTAATAATAGTAATAATAATTATAATAAATAATAATATAAAGTGTGATATATGAATATAATTTTACAGGAATTTTTTATACATTGGTAGATAATTTTATATATACATTTTTATATATATATTTGATTAAAAACAATTTTTGTTTGTTTTTTTTTTTTTTTTCTTTTTAATTTTATTTATTTAGTTACTTTTTTGCTTATCTATCTACAATGTAAATTTTTCTTTTTTCGGAGGTTTTTTTTTTCTCAACGAAAAATTTCCTATTAATAATTTATTATATAAAAAACATTTTAATTTTTTTTTTTTTTTGTTTTACCAAAATAAATTTTTTGTATGTTTTGAAAGCTTGAATAAATGTGTATACAGTGAAGCTTTTATTTATTTATTTATATTTTTTTTTTTTGTGAGAAAGATAAATGGTAAAGTGCAAAAGATTAAATTGTTTTTTTTTTTTTGTTTTTTGTTTTTTAATAAATGGCAGTGTTCACAAACATATATTGTTTTGAATGTAATTTTTGTTTTTTAAAAACGGTCTTACTTAATTTTTTTTTTTTTTTTTTACTTTCAAGCTTTCATTTTTTAAAAATATTTATTTATTTATTTTGTGATAAAGTGATTGCTCAATATGTTCAGGTTATAAAGGTTTTTATAACATGGATAACAAAACTAGAAGAAGGTTTTACATAAATTTTTTGGGATCTGTCTACACTAATATTCCATTCTTTGTTTTATTTTATATTAAATAAATGTGTATTACAAGACTTATTTATTTATTTGTTTTTTGTTTTTATTTTAAGTTTTTTTTCTTGTCCAATTATAAGTGTGATTTTTGTTTTTTGTTTTTAAATTATTACTTATTTTTATACATAATTAATTTGGTTACAAGAATTTTTTGATTACAAAATGTGTTTTTTTTTTTATTTATTTCATTGTTGTGTTTGTTTGTGTGTATGGTTTAGAAGAAGTGGCAAGTAAAATGTGGTATATTGTGTTTTTTTTTTTTTTTTTAGTTTTTTTTATTTCTTTATTTATTTATAAACTACACCTATAATCTACTTCACTGGTTTTTTTTTCCTATACCTAAACAATGTTTATTTATTTATTTATTTTTATTGTTTTTTTTTTTAAATTTAGGGCAAAATAGTGGTAATTTTTTAATTTTTTTTTTTTTTACTTAAAGGTGACCAAAAACAAAAAAAAAAAAAAGATAAAAGATAAACTATATTGCATATATAGCCATCACATATCTGCAAGCACCTGCACGACGAAATGGACATCCAGTGTGTGAGAGAGATAATAAAATTTGTAATTTGAGCAAGTGATTGGTTTTTTTCATTTTTTTTTTTTTTTTTATATATTTTCTTTTTTCATCATCTCAGTATCTTTTTTTTAAATTTCCTTTTATTAATAATTTTTTTTTTTAATTTTTTATATTCATATTAAATAATATAAATATATTTTTATATAAACAATTACATAATAATTTTTTTTTTTAAAAAAAAAAAAACCTTCCTTAATTTGTAATAGAATAAAACAATAAAAATATTTAAAAGATATTTTCTTGATCTTATAAATAATTTATGAAATTATGCTTCTTTTTTATTGTTTTTAAGTACAGTTTAAATATACTTTTATAGATGCAGTTTTCTATAAGGCCTAATTGCATAGTACTATTATTTATTATTATTTTTGTGTTGTTTTTTTTTGTGTGTTTTTTTTTTAAGGTTTAACTTTTTTTTTTTTTTATCAGTAGATTTCTAATATTTATAAATAAATCTGATATTTTTTTTTCCATTGTTATTATTCTTATTATTACTTTTAAATGTTTATATATATTGTTGTACATATTTATTATAAAATAGTCCATACAATAGGCCTAAAAACATTCCCAAAATAATAATTATATGTATGAATTACAATTTAGTTTCAAAAAAAATAAATTAATTTTCACTTGTTAAAAATAAATAAATAAATAAAAATAACAAATGGAATTGAAATTATTTTTCATGGGTTTCTTTTTTTTAATTATTTATTAAGAAACCATTGTTGTTATTTTGTTTTTTACAAGATAGGGGGGGAAATTAATAATAAATTTTTGTTTCATCATTGTTTGGAAAAAAATAAAAAATTACGATTAAAATTGGAGTAATGCATTTGAGTATTATTTCTTCATTAAAAGTTATTTTCATTCTAAATTTTGTAAACTGTAGAATCTAGGTTTTTTTTGTTTTTTGTCCTTCAACTTGCATATAAAAGCTAAGTCCTTCCGGTAATGGAATATGGATGCAAGGTTATCGCCATTGCTTCTGAAAATATTTTTTTGGATAAGCTGACCTTCTATGGCCTTATATGAACGCGCCATAAGTATTAAGGTAAACAACTGGAAGCTTTATGTGGAACCCAAACAGAGGCTGACGACCCAGAAATCATTCATCCCCCCCCCCAATATCAAGAGCGATTTACTGTGGAGGATTGTCTTCTCCGACAGCAGCCTTCAATTAGTCAGCAAAGTTCAGAAAGGAGTGACGCCCAAATACGAACTGAAGTCTGACTCCTTAGAAACTCGTTCGGGATAGTTCCATGTTTGTACTGATAGCTCAGCCAGGATGCTATTAACAGGGGGCGCCGGAGTCTATTCGGAAGCCTTCCAGTTGGCGTCAGCGGTGGGTAAGATGGCCTCAAACTTTGATGGCGAGCTGAAGACAATGCTTTTTATTAGCAGTAAATGCAGTGACACACGGTCCTTGGCAGTGTATTGTTATTTTTGTGGATTCCCTAGCAGCGTTATTAGCCGCGGCTAGTACAAGAAGTTCAGATGGTTATATGGTGTCCCCGTGCAGATTAACTATAGACGCAGCTAGCAGCTCAGCAAAGACCCTAGCCATAAAGTTGTCTTTAAATGGATACCGGTGCACTGCGGCTTATTCGGGAATGACAAAGCTGATCGGTTGGCAAAGAAAGGGGCAGAGATGGTTCAGCCGAACTTGCTTATCTCAATGAACAGCTTTAAACGGACAGCCGCTTCCAAGTTTCAAATACAATCGCTGAACACCCACAGATCTAGTGCGGATGAAAAGCAATGGCAGCGGACTTATCAAACCAAGAGGACGCATTCCTCTCGATTTACCGAGAAGAGACAGTGGCTTGCTTCCACATGCGAACTGGGTACGACTATTTGCACGCCCATTTCCATCGAATAGTGGTGGTGATGAGCCCATCCTGCGTCTTGTGCGGAGGAGAAACTATGATATCGCAACCCTTGACGTATATTCTTGCTTAGTGACGTGTCGGGGATTATTAATATCGGACAATGAAGGGATCGTAATTGTATTGGAGAACCGTACGTCGAATGGCTGAATAGCCGCGACTAGTGATGGCCTAGTTGAAAGAGATGAATTTCGTGGTGCACACTCGTAGGTGTTATACTTACCATAGGGTAAATCGACCTTGATTGCACATCAGGATCACTCAAAGGATCACTTAAAGTTAAAATAAAAGAATTCACATCTTATGAATACATAGCTAAGGATTCATAAAACTGGAGTACCACAAGAGACTCACCTTGGCCCTCTTTTTTTTGACACCTTCATTAACGACCGCTTTCATATTTTGCTTAATTTTTCCTCTTTCTGTTTGCTAACGACCTAAAAATATCTATTAAGATTAGATCAACTGAAGATGCTCTTGAACTGCAAGCCGCATTGAACAAATTCATGTTGTGGTGGAATAATGATCAATTAATTATCAGTATATCCAAATGTAAGTTTATATCCTATCACAGAATTAATATTCCATCAATTATTCCTATTCTTTAACTGGTATCCCACTTAACAACAGTAGTTGCTCTTGGTATCCTCATCCACTCAGAATTGTCATTCAACTTCCCCATCTGCAGATTTTAGGCTTTATTCTACGCAACTCCCAATCCTCCAAAAATATCTATACTCTCAAACTCCTTATTGCAGCTTAGTAAGAACCCACCTTGAATATGCCTCCTCAGTACAAATACCAAGAAATAAAATCGAGAAAGATCAGCGAAGATATTTACCGAGAAGAGACAGTGGCTTGCTTCCATATGCGAACTGGGTACGACTATTTGCACGCCCATCTCCATCGAATAGTGGTGGTGATGAGCCCATCCTGCGTCTTGTGCGGAGGAGATACTATGATATCGCAGCCCTTGACGTTATTCTTGCTTAGAGACGTGAGGGGGATTATTAATATCGGACAACGGAGAGATCGTAATTGTATTGGAGAACCCGACGTCGAAAATTTGGAAAATGCCCTACATAAACTTGTTCTTCCTTGTGATGAATTTGACTATGAATCCGCACTCGATACATTACATCTAATTCCATTATACATATACAAAGAAATGGCAGATTTAATACTCCTGTCTAAATTCCTACAGTCAACATATTATTGTTCGGATCTCCTTCGCCTGATCAACATTAATGTGCCCACTTATCAATTCAAAAATCACAAACTATTTTTTATCAACCACCACTCCACGCTCCACGCTCTTAATAGTCCATTGATCCATCTCCAACATCTGGGTAAAGGGGCCCAAAACGGTGCGACCAACGTCTAGGTAACATTCACAATATGATAGATTTTTTCAAGATATCTCTTCGCCAGAGAATAAGTTTCTCTTCTACAGGGTGGTAGTAAGACCTATGTTACTATATGCTTGCCCTTCTGAATGCCTGACGTGTCGATCCAACATCGCCAAGTAACACAAAATAAGTTTCTAAGACTGGTGACATCCTCTCTTCGCTATATCCGTATTTCAGATCTGCATCTGAGCATGAAAATGGACTACATTGATCATCACATTAAAAAGGTCGCTTTAAAATTCTTTAGCAGCTGTGAAGCAAGTCACAATAACCTGTGCAGAACTAGTAGGGAAGGAATTGTTTTCACTAATCTATTTCTGATAATTTCGAAGAATAAAACACCTCTCCTCCGATTTCGGTCGTTTCCACCACTTCAAGTGCATTTATCGAGGGAGGTTGGAGACCAGAGTACATGATTGTTGCTTTAGTACTTTAGCTAAAACCTGTACAGATCAAACTTTCCATTATTCACTACAGCTACATTTATAATATTTGAATGATAAATACCTTTCTCTGAAATATTATTAATCGAACTATTCTCTGAGATTTCCATTGACTTTTTCAATAATATTAAAGTTTCACGGCTACTTTAATAACGTCCAAAAGAACAAGAAATGAGCTGCAATAGAAAATTTTAGATATTTATTTATATCTAAATGTTTATATAGAAACATTTCTCCAATAAATCATTTTTAAATTTCTTTCCATTCAACGAGAATTTTTTATAAATTACAAAAAAAATAATCAAAGTAAATTTCATAACTAGGCAATATTGGAATATATTTCTTGAAATAAACGAAATTTACTTTCTTAATAATAATATAAAAAGTATTTTATCTTTTTAATCTTTCTTCTTATCTTTATACATTAGTTTTGAAATACAAAAAAAAAAAAAAAAATATAATAAAAACAGAAATTCAAATACCTTTGATTAATTACTACCAATCAGAATTTGTTTTTCTTGTTTTTATTTCGATGCCCTACAGAGCCCCCTAGCTACGACAAGCCTAATTGAGTTTTTTACTATACATTTAATTTTTTTTTTTTTTCTTTTCTTTATTAACTTCCTTTAAAAAAGGAAGCATAAAAATATATATATATATATCTTATTTATACTTATATATATATATTAATACATAGCAATACAAAAATCACTATTTACAGAGCATATAATAGGAAGGAAGGCGAGATGTATTTTGTTCATCTCTTATTTATTTATTTATTTTTAATATATTTATTTGTATATATATTTTTATATATATATTTTGTATTTACCTACAGAACTGTCTGTGTCCAACTGTTATTTATTCTGTTTTCTTTTTAAATTTTAATTAAGTTTTATGACATAATAGGTAAAGTTTTTTTTTTTAACTTATTTTTCGTTTACCTAATTTTTGGAAAAAGTGAAATTAATTTGACATCATTATTTATTTATTTTTTGTTTTGTATTTTGTTCAAATAAAGTATATTATTTCTATTCATAGAAATATTTTTTTCTTCCTATTTTAATTCCATTTATAATTTAATTTAAAAAAATTAAAAAAACTTTAATTTAATTTTTAGAATTTTTATGTATATTTATATAAAATTTCTTTTATATTAATGAAATTGAAACTAAATTAACCAAACAAAAAACAAACAAAAAAAACAAAAAACAAAAAACAAAAAACAAATACGCAAAATAATTGTAACGATATTGTTTTTTCTTTCAATTTATGAATACTCCAGCCTTATTTTTTTTGTTTGTTTGTTGATGTAACCTCATTTTTTCTTGACTTTATTTATTTATTTATTTTTTCATCATTTGGATCTCATTAAAATATTATCACATATATATATATATATATTTAAATATAAACCTTTATTTTTTTTTTTTATCCCTTTTTTTTTTTGGAATGTTTTATTCTTTATTTATTTTTTTTAATTTTTATGAAAAACTTTCTGAATATTATATAAACATAATATCTAATATATACAAGCTATCTTTCTTTATTTCATTTTTGTTTTTGTTTTTTTTTTTCCATGGTATTATAACTATTATAAATTTACGAATTAATCAACATAAAATTGTCCATCATTTTTTCAAAAAATTCAATGCAATTACCAATAACACTCCCAATTATTTTCATCATCAATTAAATAAATGAAAAAAAAGAAAGTTTTTTAAAATTATTTTATTCATATTTATTTATTTCAATATAAAAGATGTATGAATGTTTAAATAATAAAACTTTTTTTTCTATCTTTGCATATTTTCTGGATGTGTTTTTGCAATTAATATAAAAACCAAAACAGTCTCGTATACTTTAATTATTGCATTAATTTTAAAAGTTTATATTTTTTACATTTTTTGTTTTTTTGTTTTGTTTTATGGGTTAGATTTAAACATTTATTGATGTTTGATTATTTAAAAATGAACTGACTAAACTTAATATAACAAATAACAAAATTCTTTAATATTCAGGGGGGGGGCAACAGTCGACGAGAAGGTCAAGAAAAAAATGCCCTGCTTCAGACCACTGTGGTTCTCTACATTGTACCTTTGGAGAATTTACACCAAAGGTGGATTTCTAATACTAACTTAACATACATTTGGTGTAGTCTACATTCGGCAACTTAGTTTAATTGAGCAGCCCTCCTACTTGATTTTGATTAAGTGATCTTTCTACTATAGACAACTATGTACCCCATGATAAACTTGTTAGCAAAATGCTACAAAACCAAGTTAATCTATGGAGACAAGATATATTCAGTGAAGTATCGAGAGCTTACTCTGACCTACCTTAGGACACAGTATGCCTCAATATATTTGTTATAATTTTGTATATTTATTTTAAATTTAATTAACTTCTCTTTTTGCAGAAGAAATAAGGTCACCCTATATTGGGTGCCGGGACATGTCGGCGTGGAAGGCAATGAGGTAGCCAACACCCTGGCAAAAGAAGGCGCTGCATCTCCTCTCTTTGGGCCAGAGCCCTTTTGCGGAATCAGCGACCAAGTATTCTTAGAAGAAATCAAGAAGGAGGAGGTGGTGAAAAGAGCTCGTCTCTGGAACACCATCCCGGGAATGAGGCAGGCCAAGGTCTCTCTGGGTGGTTATAACCAGGAAAGCCTGCATCAGTCTGAGTAAGTACAGGATCCGTATTCTTACGGGGCATTGCAGACTCAGGGGTCACCTGAGGAAGCTTGGCCTAGAAGATGATGGCACATGCAGATTCTGTGTGGAAATGGAGGAAACTCCGATACATCTCTTCACAGACTGCGATGCCGTCATTCATAAAAGATTTAATAGTCTGGGCCGTTACCAGATAGGGGAGGAGGAAATACCCACCCTAGAACCTTCCAGGATTTTGGGATTCCTTAGGGAGCTCAACCTGGAGAGGGCGCTGTAGATGAGCTAGCTCATCTTCGGCACCAGAGGTGGTACAATAGATCATAAAAATGGTTGCAGTACAGAATCCTAAAAAAAAAACAGAAAAAAAAAAAACTTCTCTTTTTACCAATCAGGTATTGTATTTTTACAAATCAGGTATTATATGGCTATCTGATTGGTAAAAATTGCAATATTTACGGATGAAAGAATTTATTTAAGTAAGTTTAAATTTAAGATAATCCTCACGCGTTGGTCTAGTGGCTAGTGCTCTCGCCTTTCGTGCGAGAATTCAGGGGGTTCGATTCCCGTGATGGCAAAGTAGGTGTTGGACCCAGCATCGTGATAAAGAGTTGGAAGCTACAGTTAGTAGCGCCCTAGGTAGCGAAGGCCAGAACTAAACGGCGGGGAACTGCGGCGTGCTTCCCCCCCCCGTTTTTTTTTTTTTTAAATTTAAGATGTGAATAATTAATTTGGTTAAATGAAGTTTGGTAATAATTTAAATGGAAAATGTTATAAATAAAATAATATTGTTATCTCTGTTATTACGTTTATCTCTCTTAGTATTTTTTAATACGCACAGATAGGAGTGCAAGCCGGGCGCTAACCTCACCCGAGTAATCTAGCAATAATAAATGGACAATTCATAGTAGAAATTTTAGTAAACAACAAAGACACTGATGTTGTCCGCATTTGTTGATTTGGAAATTAAATAACCTGTTCCAAGTTTTAAAAATTTAAAATTCAGACATCTTTTATTATTATTATTATTTCTTCTTGAAAAATAAACTATTAATTATTAAAGATAATAAAAGAAAATTTTCATGTAAATAACAGTGGTCCCTAAATGCTAAAATACAAAAACAAATTGAACAATATTTTACAGAGTGAAATTGGTAAATGATATTAGCCGTGATGTATACATGTAACTAACTCATTCATTAATTATTTACTTTTTAAAATAAAATTATAATAAATAAATATATTATTTCCAATAATTTAAAACACCAGTCTCATTATTACCTCTTGTTAATGTTATCGTTATGTATTTCCTTTTTTTTTTTGTTTCATTTTCTTGTTACTCAATTTTTTGTTTTGTTTTATGATATTGATTACGTCTAATTTACATACGGTATATACAATTAGGTTATTTAACACTACTATATAAGTTATTTTTGTTTGTATGCAGATGTTACAAATATTGGCATCTACCTATATTGCATTGAATTCTAATTGAATTAAAAGAGGATTATGTTTACATTAAATGAGTATACAAAGATTTGTACAAATATAATTTCAAATTTAAATTACAAATAACAATAAAATTTACCAAAAAAAAAATAAATAAATAAATAAATAATAATAATTTAGGATGCAATTTTGTTATCACTGCACTTTAGTGTCCAGATTATTTTGTAATAATTTAAATAATCATTTTACCCCCACCCCCCAGTCTTTCACAACCTCAGTTTTTTTTCTATTATTTTTAATCTATTATTTTCGTTTAATTAGTATTTATAATTTTTATTTATATATATTTATATATATACAATTCATTATATAATAATAATTTATATATATAAATATATTTATAAAAAAAAAAAAAAGAGTGTCCACTTAAAAATGATACATCGCAAAAATCTGGTAAAGGAGGTAAAATATAGACGGATCTGCTGGAAGATAGATATTTTTCCATGTGACATCCATTTCATGAATATATTCATATAATATATTCCTGATAAAATATTCAAATTAGGTTTGAAGCATTTTGCCAAACAATGTAGAAAATAGGCCAATATGTTTATGAGCAATAACGCAATTCAATGATGGTACGTGAGGTGGTAACTATGATCATATGAAAAATGGACAGACAATTCCACAGGAGATTGATCTCCTTCGATAAAACAGTGAATTAGTGGTTCGCCCAATTAATGGGCCTACAGAAGAAGCTTGGATTCTCTTGGCGGTATCAATATAGCTAATCGTAGAAGGTTGCTATCATTTAGCTAATAGAAGTGCTTTTACAAAGAGATGAACTTGGAATTCCCAGACAGTACAACAAGAAGGGTTTTTTCCAATTATATGAAAATCTGTTCATGGGTTCTTCTATACTATTGTAGTAAAAAGAGCGTGTAGTGGAAAAATAGCAGAATAGAAAGTACATTAATATCAGAGACATTTTTTACGTGATAGCCTGCTTCTTTTTGTAGTCATCGACTGGTTTCGAGCAACAGCAAATACAGTTAAAACACTATTTGCTATATGCAAGTCTAAGTTATTACACACTGTTTGACAAAAACATCTTGATGATGGGCGAACGCCCGAAACCGGTCGATGACCACAAAAAAAAAACAGGCTATCTCGGAAAATGTCTCTGATGCTTTCCAGCTTTGCTGAACCAACCACAACAAACACATTAATAGTTTTAATAGTTTTTTTAAATTTTTTTAATTAAGGCATACAATCTCGAGTTTTAATAAAATCTATTTTATGAATATTGGTTACAATATCATCATCAATATTATTATAAGAATTCGCGTTATAGGGAAAGGTTATTCGGCATAGTCAACTACAACTTAGAATGCTCTGGCACTGGAAGGCAATATTTCTGCCAATTACATTTGAAATAAGTTAGGTTCAAAAGAAGTAATCTATATTGACTCACGCTACAAAGGTAATTTACGCTTAGAATAAATGAAAATTGACTTACAATTGTTCAGCATTCTTATACACTCCCTGTTGGACAACGATATAAGTAAAACTGTTGCGTCAGACCTCCAAGAAAATCCGTCTTTCTATTAGAAACGTTCCCAATGGTGATTACTAATAGGAAATTTTTTCTTTCAATTTAATAGATTACTTCTTTTCACGGAATATTGTTGATTTTACCAGAGTTTTAGGGAAAGAATAGTATTGATTAAAGAAAGGCGGAGGAGTCTCAACAGCCTACGGTCACCATATATGACGTCTGGTGCTTACAAGAGAGCCCAAAAACCGCCTGAGGGAGCCGTAAACGGTCAGTTGGAGGAATCCTCCCACGCTTGCCAGGCCCTCACAAAGACCACTATGCGTTTGGCTCAGTGGGCCCATATGCATCCTGAATCTATATTTTCCGTTCATCAGACTTTAACTCTTACGTTAAAGTCAAGCTCTGGTCTTTGAAGTTTTTAAGTACTCCTCAAATTGCCTTTGGCCAATCATAGTCCTCCTAATAGACCTGGTCTTAAAACCTATTTCGTCACTGGCCAGGGCCAGTTGGAGGAATTCTTTTATGCTTGCCAGGCCCCACTATGACAGAGAACCAACAATAACCACCATGAGCTTGGCTCAGTGGGCCCACATGCAGTTCCCGTTCATCAGACTTACGTTAAAGTCAAACCCTGGTTAAGTGAGGTCTTTTTGTTTGAAGTACTCTTCCACTTGCCTTTGGCCATTGATAAGTCTTCCTCGTAGACCAAAAGTCTTAAAAAAATTATTTTGTCACTGGCCAGGGAACGCCGCAGAACGGTTTCGGATATTTGTAAAAGGTCTATATCTGCACCTTCTCAGGCCAATTTGTCCACTTTCTGTTGTTTTGGTTGATATAAAGCCAATAGTGTTTATCGGAACTGAGAGCACAGATTGCAGATAAACTTGCTCAAAGAATACTTTTTGGAATTTAATTAAAAAACAAATGGTGAGTCATCATGGCCATGATCTTAGTAACTAACCTTTATTTGATTCAATTGAACTAGGTCATCTTTTTTTTTCCGGGAAAAAACTTGGTATATTCATAAATGGAAGTCTGAGAGAAATAATCTGCTGGCATTTTTTTATTTTTTATTTATTTGTTGTGTCTTCTGCCTCCTTTAAGAAAGATTTTCCGATTGTCATTTTTACGTGGGATAATTTTTTATTACATGTTTTTTTTTTTACACTGCAGGCTAGCACCGACGGCACTAAATTCTAGCATCCGTTACAGGTGTCTTCCTTTTTTTTTTTTTTTAATTATTATTAATTAAATTTAGAATACAATTTTTATTATTATATAAAATGTTCTAAGTATTTTCAAGTAAAAAAAAAAAAAAAAATTAAATTAAATTAAAATTTACAACTTAGAAATTATAATTATTTAATTTTGTTTATAGGAAAAGTCTATAGGCAATAATTAATTATTATATTGGGGGAAATATATCGGTGCAGTGTTGTTTATCTATCAATAATAAAAATATACGATCGTGATTTCAACTTAAATTGTGCATTTTATTATTCTTTGTTTTGAATTTTTTTTTTTGTCCTTTCTTATTTTTTTTATTTTTATTTTTTAAACTTTATACTTATATATTTTATATATATATATATGTATAGTGTAGCGAGATTACAATGCCAATCATTCTTTCATTCATACATTTGGACCTATTTATTTTTATTTATTTTATAATAAACATTTCTTCAATTTTAATAATCATCATTCATTCCATATTTACTACAAATACTTACTATGAAACACAACTTCCCTAATATTTATATGTATATATATATATATAATTATTTATATAATTTTTTTTTTTATCAACATAATTTTTATTTTTAATTTTTTTTTTTTTAATTTTTTTGTTTTAAATTTTTTAAATTATTATCACGAATAAACCTATGCATCAGTCCCGATTGTATGCAATGAATAGTAAATGAATATTTTGGTAACTTGCCTTCGAATCGTATGATTTTTTTTTAAAATACTTTTTAAATAGAAACTGTGTTCATAAAAATTATGGGAATTAATTAAATAAATAAGTTTTTATTAATAAGTTTTATCACAGTTTTCTTTTAAATATCCTATGGGTTTGTTTAAAAAAGATTTGTAAAATAAAAATTAAATAATTTTTTAAATATAACCAACCGCCTTCTGCTGTTTTGAGATTAAAAAGTCCAAAACTTTTGGCTTATAAGAAGAAAATTTCAGCTTTTATTGTTTTGTGAAATTAATGTGAATGGAATAGATAACGTCAGAAAAGCTGCCAAAAAAAAAATTAAGTTTCGTAATGGCTGATTAAAAGTACTAAAACGCTTTTATAAAAATTTTCACTCATCACAAATCAAGAACTTTATTTTTTCTTCAACGTCTCTTCTTGTTAAGAGGAAATCCTCCATTTTTGGATTAATAAAGACTGATCTGCTTGAAGATGGGTGATATTTAGTAAACTTATTGAATACCATTCGCGCTAATAAGTCAAACTAAAACCATTCTTGGCTTTTGTGGATGAGAAACCCCTCTTTAACCGTATCAAGGGAACTTAAGCTTGTCTAAAAAAAAGAAGATTCAGACCTGGTTTCATAGGGGTAGCTAATATCTTGCTAACTATGTATATCTCCCATTTGATTCTCCTCTGAAAGAACAGTCTGGTTGGAATGGTGTAAATGAACAGATACGCCAGTCTATATCTCTAACAAAAAAAAATGCTTCTAGTGATTGTGAGAGTATGGAATTGGTCTAGTAACCCTGGATGGCCAAGACATCCAGATCTCAAATTTGAGGATATGATAAAATGAAATCTATGTCCGTGGCGGTGGCTATTCTAAGCTATTCAAGATGAGTTTATCCTCCTCAAAATATCACGAAGAGGTTATAAGCTTAATAAGGCACAGGACCATAGCTGAGTCCTGATTTTATGGAAGTTATAACCTCTCAAAAGCGACAAGACTCTTGAAAATGTGGATGGGTCCACAATGCTGGATAACATCTGGTATTTTATCCGTCGTAGCATGCATATTTATATTGTTTCTGACCGGTTTCGGATTTTCATCCATCGTCAGATCAAATTCACCAATTTACTGTAGAGAGTTCATTTGTAGAGAAGCCTGAACTCTCGACACGAACTTGGTGAATTTGCTTTGACGATGGATTAAAATCCGAAACCGGTCAGGAACAATATAAATACGCACGTTACGACGGATAAAATGCCTCATGTGACAGTCTGTCTTTGTTATCTTTCGATCAAAGGTCGGACTGATGGAATGACTTAGGATTTTGAGAAGCTAGTTTGGTTTTTCCATTTTTTTAACAACATGCTGTCTACTAGCTTACCAATTGTTGCCGCAAATCTTGACTAATGCACCAATATTCTAGATTTGCCATTTTATCTTCTATAGCTCTCTTTATAATATACCTAACATGATGGCTGGCTAGCTGAAAACATGGATTGCTAAATGATGGCTAGCTGGAAACATGGATTGCTAAACTCATAAGTTTATATAATGTTACTAAGGACGAGTTGATCTTCTCCGAACCGCTGAATCGTGAACTAGTCTGCATGCGTCCATGATAGTTGACTAGATTTCGCAATATCAATGACGCACCTTACAATTGCGAAAAAAAGTAGATTTGCACCCAGACTACTTTATGAGATGGACTGGTTTAGTAAGGCTCCTTTTTAAAGTATTTACAGTAACATGCCTAACAAAGGCATAATCAAATTTCGGAAGAAAATATTAAGAAATAAAGTCCTGCAAGAATCATAAACTTGGGTAAATAATTATTTAGTACAAATAGAATTTGGAGAATTTGCTTTCATTGTTTCCAGTGGAACTTTTAGCCAAGACTACTAGCTCTTTATTTCAAGCTTACCAAGTTGTTTTAGACCATAGAGAAGTGAAAGATCAAGGTAATAAATAGGATTTTCCATAAAATAACTAAACTATAAGATTTGCTTGAATAAAATATTACAAGATCATTGTTTGAGAGATCAGAGAAAAAGTCAAAGGGTTTCCCCACCCAACAAGATGGTCATTTAAAGTGGAATTATATATTTGCCAAAACGTATTAAAAACACAAACTTAAGATTTTGAGACTGTGTATTATATAATATTGATTGTTAAAATAGGATTAGTTGGACGAATTTATATTTTTTTTAACCATACTGGTTAAAATTTGTTTGATAAAAACTCGATCAAATTTCAGGTGGAGTATTTTTGATAGATGGATAAAGCGCTCTCTTGGTTTGTAATATTTGAACTAAATCCTTTTTTATACTTGTTTATCAAATTTGATTATTTCTTACTTTTTTTTTTCATACAGCAAATTTTTTATGGCCCTTATATTCTCCTTTAATAAAAAAAAAGTAATTTATTTATTTGTACTTTAACAAAAAAAAAAAAAAAAATTATATTAATTACTAAACTTGATATGACATAGAATATAACAACAACTATTATAAAAAACCACGCTATAAAAGTATTTTATAAATATAATAAAATTTAGAATTTCATAACAATAACAAAAATTAACAGTGAAATCAATAAAATATACTTTCCATTTTATTCCTTATAGGACCAACAAATTTAAATAAATATTTATAACTTATAAAATTAATTTTAGAATTTATTAACAACCGTAATAAGTTATAAATAATTAATAATAATAAAAAAAAAAAACCAATGATAAATGGGATAAACACAGTTTCTTAAACTGTCCGGATAAGATTTTTTTTTTTATAATGAACTTTTATATTTTATATTGACTGTTTTGTTAATAATAATAATAATAATAATTATTATTATTATTTGTAAGGAAATCCAATAGGAAATAGTTTTTCTATTTCAAGACTTCTCGTAATTTTATGAAGATAAGTTTTTATAAATACAACGAATATAACTGAAGATTTATATATATATATATTTTTTACGTATATTCAAAAATAAAACCAAACAGTGCGTTTTATGGCCTACGCCACTACTTTTTTTTTTTTTTTGTTTTTTTATATTTTTTATTTTTTGTATATTGGCCGCCGATATAAAATAGTCAACCTACATTCTACTTTAGAATTTGTTAATGTTTTTTTTTTTTTGTCTTTAACAACAGTTTTTTTTTTGTTGTTGTCTTATTTTTATCCTTTAAACATATTATTTTGTTTAATAAGATTTTTTTTTAAAAAATATAAATTAATAATAAATATTGCCCCATAACTGTTTAATTGATCCAAATAAGGCAATCCTTACTGTTGTAACTCTAAAAAATTATTTGTAATTCTTTTTTTTTTTTTCTTTCTTTCTTTCACGGAAATTATAGTGTCAAATTTTATGTTTATCAAGTTATATCTCTATATATGTAAATATAAAACAGACACTGCGCCATGGTATTTATTATATATAATTTACTGATTTCCATGTGCGTCTTTTTGGAATTAGTTAATATTTATTGCCACAATTTAAACTTTTATTCCTATCATTATTTTTGTAATTTATATGAATATATTTTTTTTGATAGCTTTTAGAAAAAAAAAAAAAACAACAAAAAAAAAACAAATATATTAAATAAAAAAATAAATACCAAAACATAGTGTTCCAATTTTCTTTATTGTATTTTTTATTTATTTATTTTTTTATTACGAGCACTGGCGCCGTTGAGAATAAAAATCGTATCTTGTTAAGACGTTACATGGGCGGGAAGTATAATTACTGTCCATCAGTGAGCTGCCGACGCATCGGATTTACTATTGTATATACTTCTTTTCTCTTTTAAATCTCATATATATTTTGTTATACAATATACATATATATAAATATATACGAGTGTTTATGTGTTTCGTGTGTGTATGTGTGTGTGTGTGTGTATGTATGTATGTATGTATGTGTATATGTAATTTATGTATGAGTGTAAAAAAAAACAAAAATCTGTATCTTTGTTTAATTGTAATAATGTATATTTTTTTTTGTTTGTATATTTATAATAGTGAGCATTATTTCTGGGCGCGATTTTTTGGCGATTTACGTCAAATATTTGTTGGGCCTACTTATCCTCTTCAAGTAGTACCAAATCGTCGGCGACTACATCGCTGATGTGTAAATATATTATCCAATACATTAGATTGAAACAGACAAAGCAAACGGGGAAGACAATACGACTATATTTGTCAATATCGCTGGGCGTTATGCCATATAGTTTGTTATAATCTTTTGTTGGATGTATTAGATGTTGAGGGGCCGGCGGTCCTGCTTCTTCATCCGCTCGTCCATTGATGGTATTCTCTAATGTTCCACCTTTGAAATGAGCTTTCGGATCATGCACTTTAAACCGCACCTCCTTAAAAAAATTAAAACCTATTATTTACTTATCAAAACATAATTAGCTAATAACTAACATGGCAGTTTTGTTAGAATACAAGAGCAATGCTTGGATCTGATAGGTAATTTAAAAGTACTAATTATTGACCGATTTTAATGTAATGTTATTCGTATTATTCAACTGGTATAGAAAACTTTTTTATATAATATTAAATAGATTAATAGTCCCTTAGATCAGTAACCACTTTTCAGAAAGTATTTTGTCTTCGGCACCCATCTATAATGTACATATATTTAAAATATTTATTTCTAAAAAAATCAATTTTATCAATTTCTAAATAAAAATAAACAATTATTCACATAAATGTATATTACATTCAGATAAATTCTTTAATGGAAAATGAAAATTTATTCAATCTATGATATGATTTCCTTCATTTTCAATAAACATTTTTTGTAACGATCAGGCAAGGCAAGATCCCCTCCAACAAAAACAAAATCTGAAGATTTCTCTTTAACAAAAGGATCTAAATGTTTCTTTTATTCATTTTTCAGATGTAAATAATTTCGCCTTTAAATGATTTTGTAATGAGCGGAACAGATGAAAATCTGATGGAGCAAAATCAGGGAAATAGACAGGATGAATACGGACATTTCAGTTAAGTTTTTTGAGATTCTACCTAGTTTGTCAAGATGTGTGAGTGTTGCTAGAGCATTATCGTGATGGAAAAAATTCCTATTCGATGGGCTAAAGCATATATATATATTTTTTTTTTTTTGAATGACTGACTATAATTTTTTATTGGCTGAATAGAATTAATGGTTCCATTGTTGCAAAACAGTTCGTAGAAAATAACATCTGCCAATCCCATAAAATTGACAGCAAAACGTTTTTAGGGTGCAAGCTAGGCTTTAACATCGATTGACCAGGTCTATTTCCTAATGACTAGTTTCTTGGTCCCAATACATTGTTTTATTAAATCCATTTTTCATCTCCCGTAACCAGGCGATCCAAAAATTGATCACATTTTTGACTCTCTAACAGTGTAAGGCAATCAGCGACCCGGGACATTTTGTTTTCTTGACATAGAAGTTGTGGGACCCAAACATCAAGTTTCATATTCTAACTTTTTTATATGACGAAATGTTGTTGATATGTATTTTAGCCTTCTAGCAATCTTCTGAGTTGTTATTCGGTAATCAATTCTTTAAAAGACACATTATTAACCTCGTTAGGGCGACAGACCTCGGTTGGTCTTCCAAGACGAAATTTCTTTGCCTAAATTTTGCAAACCACCGTTTCACTGCAATTTCGAAATGGGGAATCACCCCCGTAAACATCATTATATTTTAAATATAGTCCGGAACTCATAAGCATAGCATGACTAAACG
This sequence comes from Triatoma infestans, assembly GCA_011037195.1. Taxonomy (NCBI): domain Eukaryota; kingdom Metazoa; phylum Arthropoda; class Insecta; order Hemiptera; family Reduviidae; genus Triatoma; species Triatoma infestans. The sequence continues at coordinate 13,160 of JAAEAF010007564.1, read as the reverse complement.
TGAAGCTGTTAGTCGTACTATAAAGCTAGACGGTAGATAGAAGACTTATCTCGTCCATATCCAGTAAGCAGCAGTAATGAGAATGTTACTGAAAGGCTAGCTCTAGTGATGTAAAGATCTTATTGGAGCAGATTTGCTTTCTGATGGAGAAGTGAATTCGGTATTTGCAATCCATTACAAGAAATTGAGTTGTAAGCCAAAGTTTAAGCAAACTTTGGAGTAAGGTAAGATAACTAAGTGAATTAATGAATAATGTGACTGATAAACTTCGAGAAAAGAAGGGCTAAAGAATCTATCTGTTGGAGGAATGACAGGTATCCTCCGGCCCAGAAGTCAACGGAATAAGAATATCAATAGATCCTGCTTCACGGGACCAGAAGTTTGCACGTTGTCTACATAACGAGAAAAGACTGTGAGGTAAGAATTTTGGAGCCATGGTAGTTCTTCCAGTTTATACGGGGCGCTAAGTGTAAAAATTACTAAAAATTTTTGGAGTACGAATATTTGAGCCCAAGCTTAAAGTGGAGAGTACTATTGTGCTAGTGCTCTAGTGCAGATGCAGATGTGTAAAAGTGAGCTACTATGAAAATAGTAACATTGGAGATAATTAGATTATGGTTCCTTTTGGGCGGAAAGTAAGGAAGGTAGAAAGTAGAGAAGGGTAAGAAAAGACCAGAGTCTTCTCAATCACATGTTGCCATTTAGTCCTGTCCTCGGCTCTTCTGTCCCGATATGTTCTTATTCCAAGCTTTCTGAAATCATCCTCGACATCATCAATCCAACGCAGCCGAGGTCTTGCTATCTTTCTTTGCCCTCGTGGTTTACCCTTAAGCAATTTTTTGGTGAGTCACTCTTCCGGCATTCCCTTTATATGCCCTACCAACATCAACCGTTCATTTTTTACGAAGGAGACTAAAATCTGGTTCATTATATAGATTTTTTAAACTCACAAATCACGATCTGAAAGATCTAATTGTGGGTCCGCTCCTGTACATATACATTGCATGAAGTGATGTTAAGAATCACAAGCGCCTATTGTGGTGACCTATTCCATTCAACTTTTTAAGAATTTGATGCGGTTAATAGAAAGACCTTTTTGAAAAATAAGAAACTAAATTTTTATTTGATACAACTCTAACAGTCATTAATATATTGATCATACTTTTATAATTTAACGAAATAATAAATTTTTTTACATTCAAAGGAGGGAGCCTTCTACAAATTCATTTTCGGGAAATTAGCTCAGAATTAAATTTCCTATAAGATCCAATTTTATTTTGTTCAGTTATATTATATGATGTAAAATAAAGTGTATTTAGATTACATTTTTTTTTTGTATCCACATCTAGAGTGCCCACCAAAAGTATCGGCCAGTTTATTCTTGTACGACTGTTATCGCATGCGAATTGTCAAACTACATACTAAACAGGATCCTCATAGCCGATAGCCATGCGTATGATGGTCCTGAGTGGCGCGACACTTTTTTAGCTGACTCTCGGATATGGACACTTATTTATATAGCTTAAAAATTGCAACATCAAAAACTCAGGATAAAATTGTTTCCTAACTCGTCGTGCATTTACATACATTTCTTTCACAACTGAAAATACTGTTTATTTAGTGAAATTTCACTTTAGTCTCCCAATAATGTTGGGAGGAAATTGTTTTTGAGGTGTAACAGAAGTTATAAATTAAGTATTTTCAATTCTGTGACTTATGATACGTCATTCAGTTCAATCAAATTTATTCTGGTTTTGAATAAATTTGCCAAGTAAAGTAAAATTTATTTTTTTCGTGAAAAAAAAAAAAAATACATTTTAATTTAGAACACATATTTTGGGAGGCATCTATTTGGTAAAAAGTGAACGTTTCTCGTATGAAAAAGCAAACGAACGTTTTCTCATAGCAGGGTAGTGGGGGTAGTTGGGATGGGGTGAAAAATAACGTATTCTACGCATGTTGCAACTGTAACATAATAATATGACAGATACTTTGAATTTTTTTTAAATACCATGCTTTGTGAAACAAAATTAGAGACTGGCTTGCAAGACATGAACGTTGTGCTGTTTAGTATAACTATTCCCCCTGCATACAGTGAACTAAATTGAACAGGACTATTATCAACTTAATTACATAGTTCTGTGGCTGGACTAAATTTAGAACTACGTATTTCACTAAATCAAAATTGAATCAGTTAGATGATAATTATTCTAATTTGTAGATATATAAATAGATTAAATGATTAATTAAGAGGAAAAATTTAGTGATTCTGGAGAGAATGATCATGTTTAATCTTTGGAAAGCGAAATAAGCTTACATTAACTTATGAGACTGCTTGTCTTATGGGTGGCTCTTTTACACGAGAGGAAAGCGAATATCTTGGGCTTGCGATTCAAATCAATACCGCTTTCCTTTGATTTGGTGTGCATCTGATAAGTTATCTACACACAATTTTTGAGAAATTTAAGGTGACTATCGAGTCATAGGATGTTTAGGATGATTTTCTACTTCTTTTAATCTATCATAGTTATTCTGGGGTACTGCAGAACTGATAATATTGTTATACATGATCGGATTTATATAAAATAAATCTTATTATGGCAGCATCGAGTGGCATTTTATTCCTTACCCTATTAGAAAATTAATAATTTTTTTTTCTAATCTCATTGGACGCTTAAATTCTTTCGTTTAAAATTATTAAAGTTTATAAATGATTCCTTATACTTTTCTTTGATGAACGTCGTGATTTAGGATAACTATGTACCCAGTTTTGATCATAAAAAAAGGAACAAGACAGCAATGAAAACATTTAGTGAGATAAAAACCTTTTTTATGATTTTTAGCTCATCTGCTAAATTTAAGACCAAATTTAAGTCTTAAAGTATTTGTGCAAGTGCATAATTTTTTTTTTTTTTTTTTATTAATTTTTGCAAAGCATCATTAAACATGCTAATTAATAATATTTTATTAACAAATTATTTTCATTACTTACCGTTTGTTGCATTTGCTGTCTCCTTTCCGGATGAACAGGTTTGGCTGGCAGCGTGGCAGCATATGATCCGCATATTATTGACGGATCCCTCTGTAATGCGGTGCATCAATGCAATAATAGCCAAATGTGCAATATTTTATATTGTTGAATCATTGTTTAATTAATAATTTTTTTTTATAAGCTTTGGGATGTTTATTTAATTATTAAATTGATTTTGAGTGGTTGATTGATTGATTACAGTATTAATTTTTATTTAACAGATTGTATTGAGTTAAGATTTTATGTAATTACTAATATTTTTTTTCAAATTAACCTTAGGTGAGCAATGTATTAATATAATATTCTTCTTTGAATGAATTTATTAAATTAGACATTTCAAATAAAAAAAAAAAGAAAAGTTATTTATTAACTGCCGACAATAAAAAATACAGGAAAATTTAAATAAATAAAATACAGATTATGAAAGTTGGAGGCGCAGAAATTATTTCATAAATCAATTTAATTTGGAACGCTATTTGATTGCATTTTTATATTAATTATAAATTTATTGCAAGCAAATGAGCTGAGTAATATTACATCATGCTTTTAGTAAATTGCCTATTTATGAATAATATAGAAATATAAAATATATGTGATCAAGTGTAAGCTTGTATGAGCATTTAAGTGCTTACTGCATTAGCAATCTGCTAGTTCGAAATATAGAAAATGAATGTTTTATTTTAGAAAATTGAAAAAGCAATCGGAACTATGTTTCTCATTATATAAATTAAGATTTAATATTGTTGTGGTTGAGAAATAATTTACTGTTGTCTCCTAGTTTATCCATGTCAAAGATTGCTTACAGTGATATTTAAATTCTTGTATAACTCGTACACTTCCTATTTCACTCGTAAACTTCCTATTCCATGACCATTCTTAATATTCATTCAACCATCCTTCCTAGTCTATTCGTTTCATTACTATTCATTCTATATTTTATGTAGAGTATGCAGAATATAAGACTATATATATTTTTATTTTTATTGCTCATAAAATACAATTTTTTAGCAAGTGTTGAGTTTATAAATATTAAACATATATACATATTAAAATACTGTACTTATTTGAAATGTTTGACGAATTTCATAAAAAGAATCACAATAAACATTTACCCTTTAAAAGAGAATAATACAAAACCAAAAAAGTAATTAATGTAATAAAACCAACAAGCTGTCACAATTTCAGCATGAATTAAAAATAGAAATAAACAGAAATATACCTCTAGGGAAGATTTAACAAAACATTTCTTCATTTGATGGCCTTAGAAATATAATAGAAAATTTTATTGATTTTAGAAACTTGACTCTTTCAAATTACAAATACAAATTACAGATATTGAATTAATATCTGTCACTAACGTATTCCGAAATATAGAGCTTCCGAAGATTATTAAATAGATTACATTCTAAACCAGAATGTTCCAAGCTATCCAAACTACCGGAATTACATAATGAGCAAATCAACTCTGGATAGAACTTATAAACTGTCCCATTATAAAAAAGCCTGTTAACCTTCTTTCTCATTAAATGCAACTGACAGAATATTCTAAGTTTATTTATATATATGTTAAATATTAAATAATCTTCCCTCAATCCTAGGGTACTTATATTTCTAAAATACTTATTGTAATTAGAAGTCTCTGCCTTAGAGATATCTTTACTTAATAGATTGTTTCTACACGCTTCAACTAGGGAAGAGTAATTATCACAAAGCAATTTTAAGTCTTGCGTCAACCAGACATCCAATACTCCAATCTCGAATAGATAAGAACTAAACTCAGAGGCCCAATTAAAGGGCATCTTTTTACTATCACATAGCTGTAAAAGTCTATCATAGCAGATTCTGAGGAGGCGGTCATTACTCATAGTAAGCAGTTTTCTCCATCAGCCCAGCAACCGTTTAAATACATTAAATTTTAAATGAATCCTTTCGGATACCAGGGCGGACATAAAAATCAGGCGTGGACAGTGGCAGTTTCAAAAGGAGCTTAATAAAGCGGACCTGAGCCCTCTCAAGAAGGCGTAATCCTTCTTCTCGATTGGAGAGGTTAGTATTCCAGAATTTGGAATGAGAGATTTGGGTGCGTTCTGGGAAGGTTATATATAAATGGAATATTGAATGTTGTGAACAGTTGATTACGGACATAAAATGGAACGTTTATAATAAATCGGAGGAACTTAAGAAGCGATGATTATTTACTTGGATTATTTTTTAACCTTTAGCAGCTCTGTAAATTTAAGTCTGAGGCCATTGGCGTCCGTAACCTTCTCAGCGTACCGTTCTCTGGGAGTGTTCTCTCGTTACAGGCTCCCAGAACGTGAAAATCTAAGAATTGCAGGATTCCTCTACGTTCTAAATCCATTAGCTACCACTGAGACAAACCCGCCCCTGATTGATTTTATAATTGAAATCTTGAAGAAAATTTAACCACGTTTCTTTGTCATAGCTCATTCCTTATCAATCAACTAATCCCCCTTATATTTCACTACTTTCTAGGATATCAAATGTATAATGATTATAGGTAATTCCTTTTCCAGACAATCATCCCAATTGATTGAAATGTCAGTATCATTGAACCTCGTATAATAAACTGATGAACATTTATTGGATGGTGGTATTTATATAAGCTCTTTCTTATGAATAATTTCTTTTATTATGAATTAAAAAAATATTTCTCATTTCTCAAAAATTATTTCTCAACACTAAATCTTAAACCTTTTTTTAAATATATCGAAACAAACACATTTTTTCAATTTATCCTCACAAAATAGACAATGTTGTACATGCTTGTACAAATTGTGTAATATTTTGGTAACATACGTATTTATTATGCAAATGTGAATGATTCCTACTACCGGATATTTCAAACACGATTGCAGATTATTACTTCCTCATTTCTATTGCTATTAAAACTTTCATTTCTTTAATTCTTAAAAAAAATAAATTATAAAGCATTTATTACCAAATACAGGATTGGTAATTATTTTGTGAACTTTAGGCGTGATTATAAAACTTGTATTTATATATACTCTTAATTATACAAACAAAACAAAAAAAAAAAAAAATTATAAAATACTGACGGTTTGTTTAGGGGCATGATCCGGATCCCCAGGGCCAGGATGTGCGTCCAATGACTTAGATTTCTGCTCTGCTAATTTCTGTATGGCAAGGAATCTATTTTTACGCATCTGTATTCTTTTCGCCATGTAGCCCACTGTCGCGTACTCTGCATTGAAAATGAAAAATAGTAAATTATTATAATTCAAATACTGACGGTTTATCAGTTTTTATATCAAATAAAAAGACATAAGTGTTGATATAATTGAAAAACATTTGAGTTTACGCATTGTGACTGCGTCAATTACTTTCGAAGTGTAAGGAGGACCTTGAAGAAGTTCATTGCAATATTGGTGAAACGATGGTTTCTAGCAAAACACTGACGCGATCTCAATCCGGAAAATCGTGTTTTTCATGAAAATGGCCGCGGAAACCTAAAAGGTTTATATTATTTTATTTTTAAGTGTATTGTTATAATTTCAGCTTTCTTGTTGCTCTTCTTGAAGAAGTGACAGATAGGCCTTCACAGTTCGCTGGCTCATTGTAGAAGATAAATCATCTCATCATTACAAGGTAATGTGATTTTCTGATCTTTTTAGGATGCCACAATCTTTCCTTTTTTCGCAACCATTGGTTATATCACCTTTGGTAAAACTATCGCAAGTCCATGATAGAATTTGCAATTAGTAACGATATAGGGAAATTGTAATTGTGCGATTAGTAAGCATTTAGTGACTGATATAAGCAGTTTATGGAGATCATCTTGTACAGGATTAAAGATAATCACATGTCTATTTGAAGTTAAATATAGAGAAGAATTTTAAACATGTAACAATGGATGGCGAATATATGTAACACAATAAGAAATATTACGTTTGAAAACTTGTTACAAATACTTGAATGTCCCTTACCGCAAATAAGGCTATTTCATTTTCCAACATTGAACATTCAACAGTTCATTAAGTTCTATTAGTATACACAATGTGATTGGTGTGAATGAAGGAGTTTTATGCATTTTTTGCCGTGTCTATGAATTTCATATTAGGCTAAATATAAGGGATGACAGGAATATAGGCATTTCATTCCATTTTATATAGTTGTATATGTATTATTTATGTATAATATAAGCTCCGATTACCTTATGATAATGCTGACATCTTCCTGGTGATAGGTAAAAGCCCGAAATAGATCGAGGGTCACAAAATAAAGCAAGATATCATGAAAAAAATCTCTGATTTTCTCTGAACTATCATTGAAACATTTCTCATAGTACCGTCTGCGTCTGTACGGCTAGGAATAACATAAACAAGATGTTTTTTTTTTTCCAACGTCATGAGTTCGTCTATTCAGCCATTCTACTTCGCGCATTCCAATACAAGACGGCTGCACTGGCTACTGATGTTGTTCGTTTAGTTGGATATCCAGGGGGCACGTGAGAACAATCTCGGACGCGAACAACTTCACCCCCCACATCGACAAGGTGTCCAAAACTAAGATTGCAAAGAATATTTGACGCTCCATACAGGTGCATGCTGTTTATAAAAATTACTTATTAAGACCTACTAATGGCAATCGAAAAGTTTCACCAGCATGGGCTCAGTCTTCCAGCTTCTTTTTCTATTCACATTAATATATTTAAATATTGAATATTTGTCTACAAAGTTGATTGGTCATTGAGGATCAGTCTGGTCAAAGGTAGGACAGCAAAAGTGTGTTCAGTGGTTTTAGCCATCTTTTTTTTTGCTAATAAAATTCCTTTGGCAATTTCCGAAAGGCTGCCACATGGGTCTGCCTTGAAGCAGTTGTTTTCAAAGAAGCAGGGCATCAGCTCAGTCGTCAAAATATTATTTTTAACACTTCCTGTCTTCACTTGACTTTTGACTTGACATTGACTTATATAATGTGACTTTTATTAGTTAGACCGCTGCCTTATAAACTGTATTCAACAATTATTTTATTTGTCTTTGAGTTGTTAACGTTGATGACTAACGAAAATGCCAATCATTTCTGCTAGTTGACGTTAGATGACTTGAGGTTAGACATTACCTAAAGTTTTGGTGATAAACCACCACCATCCCCACCTTTACGAGTTTTGATGATAAACTTATAAGAAAAATCTGATATTCAACAAAAAATAATTAATAAGGCATAAATTTAGTTATAAAAATGTCCGTTTTTAGATTTTCAAGAAATACATTAATTACAATAATTATCTAAAAGATTGAACATGTAGAAGTAAATAATTTGTTACTTCGCATTTGCTCAGTCTTCTTTTTTTATCTTTCGAGGAATTTATATTAGTGATAATAATAAATATATTAGTATATTAAATATTTTGTGGAATAATTAATTTATATTTACGTACAATAACACCTACTTACCTAATAAAGAAGCGAATACCATGACGAAACAGGTTCCCAAGTATACGTCGATTGATTTTACATATGATATTTTGGGCAGGGCAGCGTTTGTAGATGACATGAGCGTAGTCATTGTGAGGACGGTGGTAACTCCAAGGGCAACTCTGGCCGGTGTGGCATTTCGATTCAACCAGAATGAGACCCAGCTGATGATTACAATCAGGCCAGAAGGTATATAAATCTGGATCAGGTAGTAGCCCATCGAGCGCACGAATTGAATCTCACAGGCCAACCTCGAATAGTTTCCTACGCAAAATATAATCCACTCCCCTTTTTCTAGCCAAATTTCCCCCATGCATTTGATATAAATTATAAATATAATGCCACCTCACTAAAGTTAAATTTGGTGACAAATATTTTTTTTATAAAAAAAAAAAAATAATTTAAAATTTTGCGAGTCAATTTACAAAATTTAATAAACTGCCCAAAATATAGAAAAAAAAAAATTGTTAAACGTAAATATTTTATATCTCCATTATGTCAAAGTAAATATAAATGAAGCAATGCAAATAATTACAAAAGAAAAAAAAACGCAACTGAAATTGATAGTTCAGTAGTAAAATCAGTTTACTAACCTTTAATATTGAGAAAGTGTCTCTTATAAAAAAGGCACGCACAATTAATTAATAGAACTGTCACTGGAAATCATCAATTTGGATTAGGGAGATCTTGCTGCTTAAAAGTACAGCGGAGCTTTGAATTTGTTTTTTCAGCGAGTGTAGAATGATCGTTGTAATTGTATCCGCTAATTGGGATTCTTTAAAGCGTTTATTGCAGAACACGTGCAGTATATTATTTTATGAAGATTTTTATTACTTGAAATATTTTTTTTTTTTTTTTAGAATGGTAGTTGAGTGTGTGTGCGTGTGTATGATGACTGTAAGTCGCTTAGCTTAAATAAAAAAAAAAAAAAAAATCAAGTAAATTTAAACTTGATATTCATTTTGGGTTTTATTTGGGAGTCGCATATAAAGATTTCAAACAGAATCGGTCAACGATAAGTACAGTTTTTATCAAATTTCATTTTTGCCATAATTTCCTGAACAAAACACGATACTTTGTGTACACATTTAGATGTTAGACGTTAGAGGAAGTGGCTGTAAGTCAAATCCACTGCCACCTACAAGATATACTATGGTTCCATTGATGACAATTTTTAAACCTTATTTGTGGCACCTGCCAAACACATTCCAAGCGCAACTTCCAAAGAAAATGGATTTCAGATATTTCTCCACTTGGACGTTTCTTACTCCACTTGCGGGAAAGGTCTAAGCACATTGGGTATCGGCTCCGGTGCATCTCAAACGAGAAATGGGGCGTCAAGTGCAGGGTCGCGAGAGTGTTATACTGTGCGATCCTGGTCTCTTAGGTATTGTATTGTGCGTCGGTTTGGGCACATAGCGTGCATCTAACACGATTGAAAGGTTCAACCGGACAGTGTCGACGAAGACAGGTCCTGTCGGCTTGTCTCCACTTGGACTTGGAGGTGATAAGGTCAGCGGGATGCTACTTTTCAAAAAGGGGTAGGGCGGTCAATTTTGAGAAAGAATTCTAGAGGCTGCCCCTATGGGGTAGACATCGCGGGTTAGGCTGTGGATGTCTCGTTTGGTGAGTTAGATAGGAAACTCCTGCAGGAGTGGAATGACAGATAGAGGCGATCGTCCAAGGGGAGGTCCACGTATGCGTTTGTGAGCCGGGCCTATTGGGGCTGCAGTGTGATCCGGGGAATTTTCATACGCGGTTGCTTGCCTCGTTACAAAGCATGGGCAGTTAAATGGAAGTGGGCTAGGACGGGGCTGGTGGCAATTGGCAACTGTAGAGGCGGCCAGGAAGATTCGGTGAGCGTGTTCTGCTGGATTGCCCATTGTATTTGGATTTGCGTTTGCGCCTACACATTGTACCTGGGATTTTATGTCGCTTTGGAAAATAACAGTCTACTCTTGTTATTGGAGAATGGTGCGGCATTCAAGAGTTCGCAGTGGTTCGCCGAACCATTATTGTTTGGCTGTGTTATGATTGTGGGGGGTAGGTTGAGGGTGTTAGAGCTTAGTGTGGGTTAGTTTACGCTAGATAATGGTTTGTTTGGCCCCCTGGAAATTGAGTACTGGTGGCTTGTGGCGTATAGGGGTGTGTACAAGTGAATGCGTTGACTGTAAATACTGGTTTAACTTGGTTGGTTGAATGTCTGAAAGGTTGGGATAGATTTAAGCGTTCCGTTTCCCACAGGAATATGGAGTACTCATTAGGCTTAAGTAAGTGAGTTTGCCACGCTCTAATAGGATGCTCAGTCGGGTTGGAGGATCTTTTGCGAGCGGGTATGGGCGAGAGCCCAGAGATGACCGCTCACCTAGGCATTCCTTCTTAAAAAAAAAAAAAATTCTAGAAAGCTGGAAACGATAGGCTTCTTTGAAAATTTCACTTCAATATATTGCACGATTTTTAAATCAAGACACTTAAGTTGTAAAAATTCAATCTGAAGAATATTTGACAAATGAAAGTTGAAAATGCACTGCTAGAAATAGCGTGAGTTTTGTGAACAAATATATTTCTCTTTTTCAAAGGAAGATAAGTTAGAATATAAGGTACAGGTAGTTAGTTACATTGGTATAGGTCTCTCGATAAAGTTTGTAAGCTGTTTATGATGGTTTCTTATATAAGGACTGACGAAAAGTGACGAATTTATGTATATCCCAGAAATTAGGCAAGGTGTAATTTTATTTCACCTTGAATAATTAATTTAATTTTAAATATTTCGATTGGTTTTAAAGTGGGTACAGAATAACCTATTTAATTGAATATTTGGATTGCTGCTTTATATTATGTTGGACCAGATCAATTTCACTGAAAAGATAAGAATTTGGTATTTTGTTTGATAACGATGGTATAGTAGGCAAGATAAAAAGAACTTGTTGGCACTTGATCTTTCTTTTGCTGGTGTCATGCCAGTTTCTAGTCTACGTAAGCTCCAGATGGGAAGCTTTGGTTGATTCTTTCAAGTGTGTGGGAATCAGTAGATTTTTTGTTTTGATAACAGACACTTTCTTAATAATAACTTCTGTTGTTAAAAAATGGAAACCAAAGAAGAAAATCCCTAAAGTAAAATTGAATCTGAGCATTTTCATTATTTAGAGTAAATAAATACTATTACTTTCATTGCAAATTATAATAATAATAATAATATTTTTTTAAATAACAGTTCGTCGGTTTGGGTTATTAATATATATTTATATAAGTATAGTACCACGGCCAAACTATAAACTATATTAACGACTGGCAATTTTAATGTTAATAAATTATATTTGCAATTGATTTGATGTTTAATAGATAGATGCTGTTATATGTCAGAGTAATCAAGAAACAGAAAAGAAGTTTATCAGAATAATATTTGAGCAGAAATGCCATAGGAGTAAAGTCACTAATTTGAAATTGCATGTCAGCTACTGTATTTATATTAATTAGATTAGCGAATGAAATGCTTAGATTCAAAATATCTGCTGTAAATTTTTATCCAATGACTGTACTGTCCTTATATAACTATATTCATAAAGAAAAAAATGGACAAAAAAAGTGAGATTGTGATAATAAAAATAACCGTAAATACATAATAAAATAATAATAATAATAATAATGCTAATATTAGTAATTCTATATGAACCAGGCATTAATAGAATATGAAGTTTCAATATCCAATTTGTGTGGTAGAAGAGACAAAGGAGTTCCTTTTAGTAATGTATATTAAAATGATCCGAATGATTGTCTTTTAGTTTTGTCACATTAGACTCCCTGAACTTTGACATATATTTTGTGGCAATTTTCCAGTCTTATTTCAAAAGGAAATAATGGACGGATCTTTAGGTCGACAAGACTTGTATTCAAGTTGGCCATATCGTTGAGTGAGCATCACATATTCTGGAATCTAAATATCCAAAATTCTTTCAGATTTGAAAATCTCCAAGTTTGAGCTAGTATGTTGAATGTCTCGAACGGCGTCCTAAGGTTCCCTGGTGGCGTGAACATTTAAGATTTAGGAACACCTCAACCTTTTTACTTGCCTTAAGCTCCGCAAACAGTATTTATTGCAGAGGAATGTAATGATAAGTTTTGCAGTCATTGCAATACATGGTAAACAATAGCAAATACTGAAAATTGGAATTCAGAAGACGTTTCTTGATTCGGAATAAATAAATTTTGCGTATATTCTAACCCTATGATGCAACAGCCCATGAAGGGCCAAGGCTTGCTAGACGGCGATTTGAATAGGGAGGCGTGTGGTAAGCACGCCGCAATTTCCACGCCGTTTAGTTCCGGCGTTCGCTACCTAGGGCGCTACAAACTGTAGCTCCATGAGCTGGATTTGAAAGATTCTCCGAATTTCGAATGCGGTGAACGGGACACAGTGCATCACGTTCTCTTCCGGTGTCCTCTCCTCGACGAAGCAAGAATCCATATGGAACTCAAGCAAAGGAGGCGAGACAACTGGCCGGGAGATTGTAAATAGTTAATGAGAAGTTCTAGCAATTTTAAAGACTGTCGAGTTTGCTCGTGAAGTAGCGATAATGCGCCGGACTAGACGAATATGTAGAGGTCCGCCTCCTCGTGGCAGGGATGGAAACTTGCTTACTATGTAGGCAAGGCTAAGTGACCATAGGCAC